>JAXIVH010000018.1:4038038-4043038 GCA_036785325.1 Urophycis tenuis | reverse complement strand
ATAAATCCCCCCCGAGCGCGGTCGTCAATCACGGCGGGCGGGCGTGACTTGCGGGGGTTTTGCGCCGGCCCTTGTCGCACATCAGTTTCAACCTTGTACAACGCTGGCTAATTGAAGCGGTCGCGGGGGGGGGTTGGGGGGGGGGGGGAACGCCCAGGCTGGGGTTTCAACCGCCAACATGGCCGCCGCTGCCGTGACGTCACCCGTGTAGAATTCGTCAATAAAACAATTAAACAAACCTTTATCTGACTCCACATGTATTGACACACCACCACCGTGTGCAGTTAAAGCACTAACTATGACCGATTACCTCAAGGGGCAGGCTAACCCCGGATGATTGTAGGTAATTGAAATGTCTTTCCCGATCCTTTGAGGTCCCCCCCCGCATAGATGGATACCATGTCCCTTCACCCCCCTACTGGATCTTAGGCAGAGTACTATGATTCCTTTGTACCGAATCCTAGGTGGGCTTCATCATAAGTACCTAGCACATCAATGAGGCCGGATCGATACGGGCGAGTCCGATTCAAAGCCTCCGAGTTCACTCGTTCTACCTCGGCTCTGTTCGATGAGCTACTTCGACTGTCGTCACAGGAAGTAACCACTCGCTAAATAACTATAGTGGAACATCTCATGATTATATTTGGACTCTAATTCAGTAGGACCAGGACATTCATTTAAGAATAATCTTTTAGTAGACAGAGGTCTGTGTCCTGGGTTGTAGGAATATTGCTACAGGCGTGGGGGTGTGGGAAGTTCTGACTGCAGATAGCTTCCAAGAGCGCTGTCCACTACCTCTTATGTATCATTTGCCAAGTTTGACATCAGCATTATTTGGGAGGGTTTTTCTGTTTTATAAACCCATTTTCCTGTTGGTTCTCAGGATCTGCACGGATGGTTGATCCTCCCTGGGGCCGTCTGGGCGTCTCCTAAGTCCCTGTGGATTGGGAATCCTAACCTCTAAAGTTAGATAACTAAGTTATCTATCAGTACGTTTACATGCAGCAAGAAATTCGAATTTCTGATCGGATCAGATAATGACATGCGTAAGACCGGATCACTTGTCCGAGTATACATGCCGTTCAGAGAATCGGATTAACAGCCGGAGCATGGGCTGACTCTGGACGCTATGTGGCGCTGCGCATGTGCAGAATTGGCACTGCGCGTGCGCAGAATGCAAAATCCGATTCAGATCCGATTGCTGAGTATACCTGCCGTTAAAAGTCCGACTATGATCGAATTATCCAGGTGTAGTTATCCGATTTTAGATGTCCGAAATAGGGCCGAAGTAGGTCCGAAGTAGGTCGGATAAGGTTGTTTACATGCACTTAAAAAGTCTGAACGATGTTCTTATACGATTAGAAATTCGAATTTCTTGCTGCATGTAAACGTACTGTATGATACTCACCTAATTTTCCCTATGAGACCGAGACCATTTTACTACACTTTACCACGCTGATTAATACGAGACCAAACATGAAATGAGAGTGACATAGTAAAGTGATACAATTGTTTCCTTGCACTTTCCCTTCTCCACCCCCCATTGTCCTGCGTCTTTGGCCCGGAGGGGGCCAAACTCTTTGACCCCCAGGTGGTCGGGGGTGAGTCAGCAGGGGCATCGGAGAGGAAATGCACTTATCTTTATTGTCCCGGGGTTCCTCCGCAGTCTGTCGCTGACAGAGAGACCCCAACCTCTCCCACACTAAAGATTAACACCAAAGAGCCGACTGGGATTTCCTCTCCCTGCACCCGGTCCCCCGCAGGACGTGTGAAGCTACGCCGCGTAACCATGGGTTACGCCGGCAGCGGGAACCCATCCTTGTTTGGTACTTTAGGGGCGGGGCCTTAGGCGGTCCGGCCAAAAACTCAGTGATGTTCATCCTCGATCCAACGGTCAACCAGGGCCTCGGGAAAGACGCACGCTGTGGAGATGAACCGGCCGCTGAGACCCTAACCGAACAAAGAAACTTAATATCAGCTTTGTATTGCGAGAGTCAAATTACCTTTCTTCCCGTTGAGCTGGAATGGTGGCGGGTGATTCTGCCAGCACCTGCTGGGAACCACCTGAAGGTTGCAGGAGCTGCATGTCTGTCCCTCCTGCCTCAGCAGACAGACAGACAGACACGGACACACACAGAAGGACACGCAGACAGACACGCAGGACAGACACACGCAGACAGACACACGCAGACAGACGGACACAGACAGACACAGACAGACACGCAGACAGGACAGACGGACACAGACAGACGGACACAGACAGACGGACACAGACAGGACAGGACACAGAGACAGACACACACAGACACACACAGACAGACAGGCGGACACAGACAGACACACACAGACAGAAAGGCTGCCGCTCGGTTTCTGACAGGAGGGGAAGGGCGTTTTTCAACCCTAGGATGGGGTTGTGCTCTCGGTTGACTCCCGTTCCTCATTGTTGGTTTTATTGAAGCCTTTTATTTGTCTGTCCCGCCGTCGTTCTGAGGATGTTTCTCCATTTATGGCCCCATGGGAAGCGGCATCTTGCGCCAGGAGCACAGGTGTGCCGACAGTGTCTCATTCAGCATCTTGGTGTTTTTAGGACACTGCACTGTAAAGAAACAAATAATTTGTCCAGTTTGTTTATCTAGTCATGCGTTTTACACATCAGGAACTGTAAACACGACACTGTGCTCTTGTCTTCATCATCCTCATGGTCAATATTTGTTTGGTACTCTGTGGTGGCGTTCCACAATTATGTCAGAAATGTGTATTTGCCCGATTATTGTGATTGCAAATTATTGTTTGTCAGATTATCAATTCATATTCTTTGGCACCTACTGTTCATACAAAACAAATATAGTAAAGCAATTACTGTCTTGATTTCATTAAGACAGACAAACAAATGTATATAAAAGTCTTAATTCATTTTCATAATGAAGTGCAACGTTTCACGATGACTTAACTCCAGAGGCCCAGGATCGTTATTAAGATTTAATATGCGGTTCACTCGGCAGCCGCTCACCGCGCGTGTTTCGGTGAAACAGATACAACGAGAAACATTGAGACACTGATCCGCTCAGCGGCTGCCCTTGGCTCCCGCGTACCCGCGCTTCCTTCTCTCCCCCTGACCTCCTGACCTCCTGACCTCCTGACCTCCGTGTGTTCCCCGCAGAGCGCCCTCGCCAGTCCCCCGTGGCGCCGCAGGACAGGCCGTCGGAGGCGGAGTCGGAGGGCGTTGTACGAGTACGACTACCCGCGGGCCCGTGGCGCCGCACGCGCCCACGCGCCGCACGCTCTCCGACGCCACCGGGCCCCCGCCTTCAGCAGCCTGAGCATGGAGCGGCCCCGGCACCCTGGAGCCCTGTACGTACACACACCACCACCACCCCACCCCTCTCCCCCCCCCCCCACCACCCCTCCCCCCCCCCACCCCGCGCCGCATGGCTGCCACCACCGGGAAACGCTATGGCAACGACTTTGGCGTTGTATTGCTATCAACCTGCCGTTTGGAGTGCATGCAATGATTCGGAGCCTCACGAGCAAGTCGCTATCGATCTGCTTGTGTGGTCTGCTGGGTGACTGGTCTGCTGGGTGACTGGTATGATGTGTGATCTGCTGGGTGGCTGGTGTGCTGGGTGACTGGTCTGCTGAGTGACTGGTCTGATATGTGGTCTGCTGGGTGAGTGGTATGATGTGTGACTGGTCTGGCTGGGTGACTGCTCTGCTGTGTGCTCTGCTGAGTGACTGGTCTGCCGGATGACTGGTGGGGCGACGTTTCTATTTCTATATCTGTCTATATCTATATCTATATCTATCTACATTCACGCCATGTGGCCGAAATCTGGGAAGTGGGAAGAATTCCATCGAGACTTCGGACTTGACGGCGTTCCCACACAGATGAACAAAACCTGTTGGGTGGGGGGGGGGGGGGGGGGGTGGGGGGGGGGCCATGATGTACCACAGGCATTTTAATTGAATCTCTAATTAGCCACCCCGTTGTCAACAACATGAACAATTTATCGAGTTAAAGTGACATCGTGTAGGATTTGCGCCTCGACGTGCCAGCCGCTATGTGGCTCCTCCTCCCACTTGCCGCCCTCGCCAGCCTCTCGCTCCGTGACGACCGGCAGCCAACCGCCGTTGGCTGCCGGTCGTCGCTGCTGCTGGTGGTTTACTCAGACAGGCCGCTCTCTCTCAGGCAGTTTCTTCGTTTCTCCCCTCCTCAGATCCCCCATTGTTAGTCCCTGCTGTCACCCCTCTTTGTGCCGTGGTCATGCGTGCATCGAGGTGTTGTTGCAGCCGACGGCGCCGGACGTGGCGCGGTCATCTCTGCGAAGGCAGACGGCACAAATTGTGCGGCGTGGGTTGGACTCACTGATGTCCCGTTAGAGCCCTCTACCCCCAGGGCGAGCACGGCCCCATGAGCAACAAATACCATCTGTAATGAACAGCACTGTTGCCCTTTGTATTCATAAGCATGTCGTACAGATGTGTCCTCGATCATTTAACAAAACAAAGACCAATAAAATATATGAATACGTCTTACACAGATGTAAGAAAAAAAAAGAAAAAAACAACCCACTCAGGGAAAACTGTTTGGCTGGCGCCATCTTGGTCAATTTTTCTCAGGCAAACGTCTTTTCCCAGCGGCGGTAACTACGGTTACTCTGACATTGTGCCTTGGTCTGCTGGCGCCCCCGCTGCTCTGCCAAAGCTCCCTACTCCATCACGGGTGTTGGCGCTCGCCAGCTGTGGTTACCAAGCGACCCCGTCGGGTGACACCGCCCCGCCAAACCAATGGCCGTCACTCACCCCTGCTTTGTCTCGGTATTGTTGTTGTTGTTGTTGTTGTCCCACGTCTCATCACCTGTATTTAACCCCTCCCCCCCCCCCCCAGCCCGTGTTCGCCACCGGCCCCCGACCTGGGACCGCCCGCCCAAGCCCCTCCCCCGCCGGGCCAACTCGGACCGCTGGGGGCGGCCCCTCAACCCCGAGGCGTGCGGGCCCGCCCC
>JAXIVH010000018.1:4023092-4037838 GCA_036785325.1 Urophycis tenuis | reverse complement strand
CCGGGGGAGGTGGGGACAGGGGGGGTTGTGGCCAGAGGAACTGTGAATCACAGGCAGAATCACACTTAGGACGGACTGCACATGCCTCCCCCCCCCCCCACTCCCCTCCCCTCCCTTCTTCCTCCCCTCCCCTCCCTCCCCCGTCCTCACTCCCACCCAAACGCTGGCTGCTCTCATTTTTCTGGGTTTCTCAGATTTCTTTTTTCTTCTTCTTTTTTTTTTTTTTTTTTTGACGCATGTATTTTGCATCTGTCCCCATGACAACCCCCAGTGGGTTTCAGTGGACTCTGCCGCCACACATGTGTGAGTAGAACATGTCAAAAAAATATGCACTTTGTAAAACTGGACTCTGCAAAATGTAGTGCATCGTTACGTAACTCTTCCTCCCCTCGAATTTCCAAAATGACTTTCGATTGCCCAAATTTTCCTTTGGTTAGTAATTTAGTACGGCTCGTTAAGTAATTCATGTATAGTCTGAGTATGTCTGAATAAAGGATGAACATATTTATTCATTTATTATTATAGTGAGTTTATATTTGAGTTTATTTTTAGTCTTTTATTCACGTTCAAAAACCTGAAGACACGTTGAGACGTGTGGCTAGTGATTTTCCATCTGGACTAGCATCACATCCCACCCTGAGGCCTCCTCTACTGTATAGCTGCATCCATTTTTGAAATAATCAGACACCCGATATTAAATCGGCCGAATTCATGTTTTTAAAATCCCAACAAGTTTAAAATTTAGAATCCCAACAAGTTAGCTTTTGCTTGCTTGTTGCACTTGATTGCATCATTAAAAAAAAAAAAAAAAGCATAAAATCTTTTTTTTTTTTTTCAGTTGATCTTGTTTTATAATTCTAGTGTCCTAGTTTGTCCCCTCTCTCTCTCTCCCTGCATCCCTTTGGCTCCCCCCTGGTTGGTTGTGGTGAGGGGTCTCACATCACTAACGTGACCCGGAGCGTGGGGTGCGTGTGGGGGGCTGTACCGGGGGCGGTGGGGGGGGGGGGGGTCCTTACTGGCTGTGATGCTGAAGGTCTTGACCTCGGCTCCCATGTCGTTGGAGGCGTTGCACAGCGCGCTGACGTCTGAAGTTACCTTCAGAGACACCACACTGTGGGCCGTGTTCTCACTGGCCCTGTTCACCACCTCACGCCAGCTCTGGACACACACACACACAGATACACCAAACACACACACACACACACACACACACACGCACACACACACACACACACACACACACACACACACACACACACACACACACATAAACACACACACACACACACACACATAAACACACACACACACACACACACACACCAAACACACACACATGGCCTTCCTTTATTTGTATTTACACAGGACGATGGCTTTCCAGTGCCCATGCTGTGGCTGTAGTGCGCTGTGTGTGTGTGTGTGTGTGTGTGTGTGTTTTGTGTGTGTTTGTGTGGTGTGTGTGAACACACGCTAACACAATCAAGTGAACATACAGTAAGGTGCAAATCAGTTTTAAACACAACATATAGGGGGAAATAGTGTGTGTGTGTGTGTATGTTGTCCCACCTGGGTCCCCACGATGGTCCAGGAGATGGTGGGGCAGGGGGTGTCCCTGGGCCTCGCAGCTCAGGTTGACCAGCCGCCCCGTGGCCTCCTCCAGCTCCACCTCCCGGTCCTCGCTCATCTGGGGCGCACCTGGGGACACCAGCAGGGAGGCCTCCGTCACACCCACCGCCCCAACACACGGCAACACACACACACACACCAACACTACCCAACACACAACAACCACACACCCACCACCCCAACACACAGCAACACACACACACACACCAACACTACCCAACACACAACAACACACACACCCACCGCCCCAACACACAGCAACACACACACACACTAACACACACACCAACACTACCCAACACACAACAACACACACACACACTGCCCCCAACACACGGCAACACACACCCACCCGCCCCAACACACGGGCAACACACACACCAACACTACCCAACACACAACAACACACACACACACCTGCCCCAACACACGGCAACACACACCCCACCGCCCCAACACACACTGCCACACACGGCAAAACACACACACACCGACACACACACCAACACTACCCCAACACACACAAACATACACCAACACACACCAGCACACAACAACACACACAGACAGACACCAACACACACACACACACGACACCCACTGACACACAACAACACACACCAACACACAACAACAAACACAAACATACACCAACACACAACACACACAAACATACACGAACACACCAACACACACCAGAACACAACACACACCAACACACACCAGCACACAACAACGACAGACAAACATACACCAACACACACACACACACAGCGACACACTGACACATAACAACACACACAAACATACACCAACACACCAACACACACCAGAACACAACAATACACACCAACACACAACAACACACACAAACATACACCAACACACACACACACGACACACACTGACACACACCAGCACACAACACACACAAACACACACCAACACTACCCAACACACAACAACGACACACAAACATACACCAACACACACGACACACACTAGCACACACAAACATACACCAACACACACGACACACACTAGCACACACGGACACACAACACACACAAACATACACCAACACACACCATAACACACACCAGCATCGGCCCAGTGGGCCAGACCCACTGGGCCGGAACACATGGAACCGGTGCTGGCTGACCCTGGATAGTCGGGCGTTGGTGCTTTGTCGGGCCCGGTGCGCAAACACCAAGTGTGTGTCACATGCCGCGCTGTCACAAGCACGCACACGTGAACTCGCGTCCTTCCCTTAAAGTAATGAACTAATGTGGGACCATGGCGGTCCACTGAGGCACACAACACCATACAAACAAACTTCTGACTCGAGGTAAACCTTGATCCCATGACACCGCAGCAGCCCAGTGTCTGCCGGTGTCCGTAAGAACGCTTGTTCTGATTCACTCAGCGCTCCGGGTTGTGTAGTTCCTCTCCCCAAACTCGCAGCATTGCAAAGTAGTTGTCGTGTGTCTGGGTGTGTGGGTGTGATCCTCTCTATTATACCACACAGAGTTCAACCACAATAGCCTTGGTCAACTACTGTACACATTTAGACTGTGATCGAATCCAAACAACAGAACACTTAGCTGTTATTTATTAGCGCACCTAGCTGTGCTCATATTAACATTAACATGAATATTGGGTACAGAACTCTCCCTGACCACAGCATCGTGCTGTTAATGTCAGTAAAGCACCCCCTCTCGTGTAATACTGCTCAGGCCCTGTTCAGAGAGGCGTCCCCGTAGGACAAAACACAGGCGTCGCTCGTAACATTACTATGCTCCTTTCTCTAAACCAGGACTTCTGGTAGCAGACCTCGTCTTCACTAGTTTCAGTCTACTACCCAGTGTCCCCCCCGGTCCATCAGAGCAGCCCCCCACCATAACCCCCCCCCCTGCCTCCCCACCCCCGGGTGGTCTCGGCGGTACCTTGGACGATGATGTGGACGGAGCCCTTGGTGCGCAGGGCGGGCAGGGATGGGCACGGTCACCTCACACACGTACTCCCCGCTGGTGGCGTAGGTGGCGTCCGCCAGGGTCAGGGTGTGGCCTCGGCCCGCCTGCTTCCCGTTCTGCACCGCGCGCACACGCGACACACGCACACGCACACACACACAGGCACACAGAACACATGTACACATCAGACTGAAAGCCGTTGTCACAGAAAAGTGATTCGCGCAGTAATTGCCGGTACAAGGGGGGGGGGGGGGGGGGGGCTCGTACTTTTGAGGGCTTTGCCTTAGCTTTACATAGCATTTCAGGCATTAGCGCTGAGCTTAGTATTCATTGAAATTTCCTCTGCATCATCGTTCTTCTCCTTATGAATACCTTATGGAGTCCTTATGAATAATAATAATGATGACGATGAGGATGATAATAACCTTGTACCACACGGCGGTGGTTTCCAGCGAGGACAGAGCGTTGCACGTGGCCGTGAGACTCTCGCCCTTAAACATGACTTCTGAGTCCCTGGGCACCATCACCACGGGGTCCAGGTCTGCACACACACACACACACACACGCACACACACGCACACACACACGCACGCACACACACACACACACGTGCACACACGCACACACACACGCACACACACACACACACACACACACACACACACACACACACACACACACACGAACACATACACACGCACACAAATAACAATAAGAGCAGGGGAAAGAGACTAGCAAGCAGGTCTTTGGGCGCTTTAGTCTGGAGAGGTTGTTATTAACGCGGGTGCATTTCCCTCTCGCGTTCAGTTATTGTGGAGCACATGTGGACGGGGAATAACCTCGAACCCGAGGCAGTGCTGCTTCCTGGCGATAACAAGCAGCAACACAACGACTGTAGTGATACCACCACGCAGTTGGTGAATGTAATAACGTTGCCATTTTAGTCGTCGACTAAAGTGGTCGGGGGGTTTACCGGGAAAACCTTTCTGACCAATTTGTTTACAGTTTGTTTACACATGACGGTCCGTGAACGAGCAACACGTAAAGTAGCCCCAGATATTCAAGATATAAAGTTAGTTGATGTTATAGAATACAGGGATTGTGTACAGGTGTGTGCGTGTGTGTGTGTGTGTGTGTGTGTATTCAAACTCTTACAATGCACAGTGAGCAGCATGTCTCCCATGACGCTGGCCCGTGATTGGCTGTCCTGAGGACGGCACTGGTAGACTCCGCTGTCGCTTCGCGTCACCTCGGACAGGACCAGGACGTCCCGACTAGAACCCAGGTCACTCTCTGGCTCTGGCACACACACACACATACACACACAACACACACACACACATACAGGCACACACACATACACACACACCACACACATAGACATACACACACACACCACACACATACACACACACCACACACATAGACATACACAGATGATGTTGGTGTGTATTTTCCTCAATACGATTAGATCTAAGCCCGTATATATCTCATTCTCAGACATTTTCAAGGTCAGTTCATTTGACATAAATAAATAAAAACCTATCGTTTTGAATTCCATTGAAAATAAAGACATAGTCAGTAGCCAGTAATCAGTATCCCAAATACATGTTTCAGCCAAAAGCTTTTTCTGTAAATTAATAACGTTTGAGGCGTGAAAATAAGTGTACACCAAATGTGGTATTTGGTGGTATTCGCGTGGCCATCATGTATTCTTTGGCTGTCTGTGTTCACAGCCAAGACAGGAATGGCCTGACGAGCCAATTTGGAATGCTCAAACAAAAAGTCATCTGAACTCGATTTAAAGTGCAGACACAATGTGTGTGTGTGTGTGTGTGTGTGTGTGTGTGTGTCTCCGTGTGTGCGTGTGGGAACAAGAGCCCCGCCATAAGCCTTGTCAGTGTGATATCCGGGCCCTGGGAGGGCTTTCCAAGGCCCCCAGCCTGGATCTGCGGGGGTCAGGGGGCCCCGGCTGCCAGCACTTTCTCATGGACCCTCCACTCCCCATCTCTACCGCCGGGGCCAATCAGAGACATTCCCCCGCGTGCCCCCCCACATTCGCGGGGCCATTCTCTCTCCATGCAGGGGGGGGGGGGGGTGAGAGAGAGAGAGAGACAGGGTAGGCAGTGGGGTTAGAGCCCCTCCATTCTTACTTGTTCTCTGTTGAAGATAAAGGGCGGAGGGGGGTTGCCGTCGCCCTGGCAACGCAGCTCCACGGTGTCCCCCCTCTTTCACCGGACCGGGCGGAGACTCCTTCCATAGCTCCACCATGGTGGTGGGGTCTGGACACCACACACACACACACACGCGCGCCCACACACACACACATACACCCATGCACACACACACACACACACGAGCACACGCCCACACACACACACACACACACACGCCCAAACACAGACACACACACAGACATACACGCACGCGCACACATGCACACACACACACACACACACACAGACACAAGCACAGACACAGACATGGTCAAAATAAGCGGCCTATTCGGAGGGCTTGTAAAGTCACTTTACGGGCCAAGTTGTTATTTAATGCTGACGGCAGCATTTTTCTTTTTCTTTTTTTTTTGCCAGTGCGTGTCACAGTCTGCGGAATGGACTTCAAATTAAACCGAGCAAATATGGAATTTTATTTGTATTGTGTCTGGAAAACAAAATCTTTTACTGGGCGTCGAGCATTTCAGCAAACGGCCTCGCAACACAATTGCCATCGTACGTCAGTTTCGTTTTTTTAAGCAACGGAGAGAAAGCCAGTGAACTCGGCGCCCTCACAGTGCACGGTGATGTTGACGTCCCTGGACTCGGCCGTCCGCACGGCGCCGGGCACCAGGTAGTTGACCTCGCAGGTGAAGCGCGCCTCGCGGGTCCTCCTTCGCCACCTTGTACTGCAGCTCGCTCTGCACCGTGAAGAAGCCCTCGGGCTCCCGGGTCACCAGGGTCACGATGTTCACGTCTGGGTCGGGGGGGGGGGGCAAGGACAACGATGTCATCATCATCATCATCATCTTCATTATCATCAATCATCATCTCATCATCATCATCATCATCCTCGTCATTGTCATCATCATCATCATCATCATCATCTTCATTATCATCATCATCATCGTCATCATCATCGTCGTTGTCGTCGTCATTGTCATTGTCATCATCATCATCATCGTCAGCGCCAGACTGGGTGGCGCCGGCAGCGACCACGTGCAGGACAAGCGGTCTCACTGGACATGTGACTCCATGCTCTGAGTGTGGAATGTCTCATGAATCCATTCGCTTGCAACTTCTCATGCTATAAACATCAAGCTATATAACGTGATATAGCCGTTATAATAGTGCCCCAACGCCCATCCAATATTTAAGCAGATAAAACACATTGGAGTTTCTGCATTATAAATTCCATCATAAAAGACGAGATATATTAAATCATGGGGCGTTATTTCAAGATTACGAAATGAAAGAGGAATACTCTGTGCACTAGGAGTAAGAATACTGCTCTACTGGACCGGGGGGGAACTCACATCCCTGCGCGGGGCACCAGGGGAAGGTCGTTCCGGTACCAGGTGATGTTGGGCTTGGGGAAGCTGTTCTGCACCTCGCAGGACGCCACCTGAAACGCGGTTCACCGGGAGAAAGGTCACTCAGCAGCTGGCGCACTGAAATGCTCATAAAACTCAAAATAGCTTTCCAAAAATGTCTCTCTCTCTCTTCTCTCTCTCTCTCTCTCTTCACTCTCTCTCTCTCACTCACACAGAGCCCACCGGCTACAATCGGACTGCAGTGGGCACGATATTGAATAAGTGGCCCTTGGTTCAATTATGAATACTTCAGGAAGTCATTTGGGTTCCATTATGTAATTACACATATTGAAAGCTGGGGAAAAGCAGACGATGACTGGTGGTGATAGCAGATCCCTGCAGAAGGTAACGTCAGACCGTTAACCCCCGCCGTGCCGGGACCCGCACTTTCGGGCTGAACCGAACCATGAACCCACCTTAGACAGGCCCTCATTGGTCACTGATATTCCCGTGAGGACCCCCTCAATCACCGGGGGCTGTGGCGGAGCTGGGGTGGGAAGAAAAGAAGCATTTAGCTGAGCATGTGAACATCTGCTCACGAATGGCCTCAGGTTGTAGCAGTAGATCTTAGTACCATACTGAGTCATAGTCAGCTGTGCATTAGCAGCACCACACCTAGCATCCATTCACCTCCATCCCGCAAATATGAGCACACCTGCAAAATGCTTCCTTCTTTCTCCTAACTTGGGGCATACAGAACAACCGTCTCTTTAGAGACGGTTGTTCTGTTCTGCTCGGCAACATGGGACACCACTGAAATACCCAGACGGCGGATAGACAGAAACATTTACTTGAAACTTGTTCTGGTGACTTTCTTATTGTATTAGCAGCAATGAAATGTTTCACCTTCTTCTGACAAATGTACTCTTTGTAAGTCTGTTTTGGATAAAAGCGTCTGCTAAACGCCCCTAAATGTAAATGTAAATGTAACATTCAAAACGGCCAAAAAAAACGCAGGAGAGGAAAGAAAAATGTGTCAAGTCATGGAATCCAAGGACACAAGTCGCCAAAACAACATTTGCACAAAGTAACAAAAAAGTGATTCTTTTTTTCAATGAGTGATTCTCGTTTTTTTTTGCTGAATCTGTTAGTTAAGATCACAGAGAAGCTTCTCCATGTTTCAGATAACAGTATTGGTTTGTTTGAAAGTATACATTTTGTGTTTGAAATCGGGTGTGCCCATAGAGAGAGGTGACAACTGCAAATCTTCAGGAGGCTTTTTCTCAGTTTTAGTTTTTGTGATGTGCCTACTTTCAAATGGCCACAACTTCTCCAAATATCATCAGATTTCCATGTGTTACATGTGGAAAGCTTAGAAACTACACTTTCAAAATCTGTGAATAACTCAAAATGCCCCCCTTGGGACGACTTGTGTCCCTAGTTTCCCATCACCTCACACAAATCGCCACGGCCGGCGTTGGCCATTGACGACCTCGAAGGTCGACGGTCAACTCACCGAACACCCGCAGGTGGGTCCGGCCCTCGGCGTTGCCGGCCGCCAGGCCGTTCACCTGGCAGATGAACTCGCGCTCGTCGGGCAGCCGCACGTCCTGCAGCGTGAGCAGCGAGCCCTGCTGGTCCGACGTCACCTGGATGCGCCCGCTGTAGTCTGTGTTGTTGTCCACCATCTCCTGGTCGTTGTCGCTGTAGAAGATGCGCGTGCGCAGGCTGCTCCTGGCTGCTCTCTGTGAGGGGGGACGGGGGGGGGGGGGGACGACAGTGGTGGTCAGCGACAGGGGTGCCACCACCGTGTGTTCAGTGTCCTCCGCTAGCTCCTTCTTTATGTCCTCCGCTAGCTCCTTCATTATGTCCTCCGCTAGCTCCTTCTTTATGTCCTCCGCTCTCTCCTTCATGAGGCCCTCTACTCTCCTTCATTGTTCATTCTGTCATCCATTCTCTCCTTCATTCTGTCCCCCATTCTCTTCTCCACTAGCTCCTTCATTCTGTCCTCTACGCTTGATTGTTCTCTACGCTCCATTGTCCTCTACTCTCCTTCATTGTCCTCTATTCTCCTTCATTCTGTCCTCCATTCTCTCCTTCACTAGTTCCTTCATTCTGTCCTCTACGCTCCATTGTCCTCTACCCTCCTTTATTCTGTCCTCCACTAGCTCCTTCATTCTGTCCTCTACTCTCCTTCATTGTCCTCTACTCTCCTTCATTATGTCCTCCACTAGCTCCTTCATTGTGTCCTCCACTAGTTCCTTCATTCTGTCCTCCTCTAGCTCCATCAGTCTGTCCTGCACTCTCTCCTCCATTCTGTCTGTCATTCTGTTTCAATTTCATTCAAAGTCCAGCGGGGCCTTCAGCCCTCCACTCCATCACTCCGGGTTCAGGTAGATAAGTACAAATGGAATTGAAAAGAGATGAAATGGGATGAATAAAAAGGGGGAATGTGTGTGAGGGATCACAGAAGGGAAACAAGCCCACGGCCAGAGCAGCCGCTTGGCTCCGGGCCGCACTCACCACAAACCACTGGATCATGACCAGGCTGGGCTTGGCGCTGTCGGTGAAGTTGTACTGGCAGGGAATCTGGACCAGGTCTCCCCTGTACACCTCCACAGTGTCATCCATAGTCAGCTCCACTTTAGCCCACACTGTGGAAAACACACACACACACACACACACACACGGCCATCTGTTAGCCTGCAGTACTTCAGAATACTGAACATGCTGTGTCTGTCCAGTTGTCTTCCAAAGGTGCACCGAGACACCCTTTGTCTCTCGGCGTCTACTGAAGGCCAAAGTTACGGTCTGTCTCTAAACGTGCCAAAGTCAACGCGTTGCTTTATCTCTCCGTCGAGATCTCCCTTTCCCACATGTCTTACTCGCCCTCCCACATACAGTCTCTCTCTCTCTCTCTCTCATGCCCTCTGTCTCTCTTTCTCTCTCTCTCTCTCTCTCTCTCTCTCTCTCTCTCTCTCTCTCTCTCTCTCTCTCTCTCTCTCTCTCTCTCTCCCAAGGCCAAGGCGTAGCCACAGCGCTACATCCCGAGCCAGAGAATGGCTTCCCTTTGCATCGGCGAGGGAGCCCAGACAAACCCGAGGTGGGAGTGTCTGCCAGCAGTGTCGGAGGCCTGCTGCTCTCCTACTGTAGGAGGATTATGTCCATACAAACATTCAGCATGAGAAATATCATGGAGATTACTTGACAAAAAAAAAAAAAAAGAGTATTATTTAAAAAAAAGCCTAAAAGCGGAGCTGCTGGTGATAGAAGTCCATTGTGTGACGTTGTCTGGCCTACAACACTCGCTGCGTGTCTCATGTGTAATTTGCCTGCTAAGAACGTCTTGCTGAGTTTAAATACTTATGGGGGATCACCGGCCATTTTGGCTTCTTTAAATCCCTGCATCAGATCGATGTGATTCAGAGCGTGAGTGTCTGTCGAAAAATCAAGTCAAATCCAACATCATCTGTCTATCTTAAAACAGTGTGTGTACTTTCAAACCACATGCGTGCACTGCTGTGGGGATGTGTGATACACAGCAGCACAGTGCAGCTTCAAATGTCGCTTTCACTTTTTGACGGGGGTCCGGGCGAGGGGGGGGGGGGGGGTCATTATTGTAAAACTGGTTGAGCGTGGGGGGAAGCTCCGCCCACCTCAGGGGCCAGCCAATAAAAGTTGGCATGCGAACCCATTTCAGTCTCAACAACAAAACGCGACGGCGAAGACAAAACTTGGCCCGAATGCATCTCAACATAATAAAAAATTATTCATGAGATGTTCGAAAGGATTTATGTAAAGAGGAGCGTATTTTTTGACAGCGATGAATAATATCTTCGGTCTTTCTAAACACCCTGGTATACCTTAATACTGTGACACTCCCCGAGCCTGGTGATTATAACAATATCTTCCCATTGCGGTGTATCTACTCTAGAGCGTCTCTTTCACTGTAGACTAAACAGTGAAAGATAAAGTGATGACAGGAATCATCATTTTTTTTTTTTTTTTCACTCTCTGAGAGCATCATTGACAATGATGCTCTCAGAGAGTTAAAGGTGCAGTGCGGTAAGACCAGAGAGTTGTAAAGAGTGAGCGCAAGATTTTCAAAACTACACAACCCAAAACATTCACAAGAAGGTGCATTTCAAGCCCCCGTAATTGACAGGTCAGATGGATTCCCTGAACCAATCGAACCAAGCCCTGATTGGTCAGAACCAAGCCAGGAGTCGTCTAAAATCTAAACTGTCTCATACAGAGGCAGACGTGGTCAGAAAAGACTCAAATTATGGCTGTTAGCTACCACCTACAGCACCTTATATATATATATATATATATATATATATATATATATATATATATATAAGGTGCTGTAGGTGGTAGCTAACTTTGTTATGTCTGTTATATCTTATATATCTGTTAACACATCGTTGACATGTACACAAGCTCTCCTCAACAGCAACACTGAAGCACTGCCTCTCTCACTCCATATTAGTCCCTCCGCTGCAGTCCATTTCCCCGGGCCCAGGCCAGCCCCTGCTCAGCCAGCCGTGCCTCTGGAGGCATCGACGCGCGGCCCCCATTGTTCACACACCTGGAGGCAGCAGACCACCCCGCCGCCGCCAGACAGGCAGCAGAACACGCTGAGGTTAAGACAGTTTATCGTGTACCCAAAGCGCTGCGCTGTGTTTTGATGCGGGGCTTGAACACACCGGAGGTGTGGCAGAGGAGGGGGGGGGGGGGGGGGGCATGGGCGTGGTCGGGGGTGGGGGGTGGGGGGGGTGGGGAGGGGGTTGGTAGTACATTGTCACGGCAGTCCATGTGGGAGAGCTGACCCGTCTCTTTGGGGGCTGCAATGGTAACTTTTCAACACTAATCGGATTAGCACCGGGGGTGTGTGTGTGTGTGTGTGTGTGTGTGGGGGGGGGGGGGGGTCGGGGATTTGACTCCCAAAGCCATCCTGGGGCTGGCCTTATCTGCTCCGGACTCTGTGTGCATGCACACAGTCTGCGTTGTGTGTTCGGTCCGTGAAGTTGAGTTCACATTATCTGCGCTTTTTTTTTCTGTCCCAATGTCTCTGCATCTGGACGATTAGGACAAGATATTTTTTGGGGGGAAAAGCAAAAAAAAAACAAATCCAAAAATGAAATGCTGTGATATTTGGCCGCGTTGACAGGGCTATTTGGCAGTGTTGACAGGGCCCTGTCACCGTGGAAGCAACGGTTCTGGCTTGGAGTACAGAAAAGGTCAGGAAATGGAGAGATGCAGAGAGGTTACTCTGACACATGAAACACAACTTCAGCAAACCATTACTCTGGTCTGTCCACATAAACAAAGTTGTGATATAGCACAACATGAATAACTTAGTATTAAGTGTTCCACAAATTACCTTACCACACTTTTTGCACAAATTGGGTAAATCACATAGCTGCATGCTGTCTTTGATCGGCTTTCACAGCTTGTATCTATTCCATGATATAAACTCTAACACATCGTCTCTTGCGGTCCGCAATATGTTGAGGGTGAGGCGTTTGTTTAGAAGATTACAGCTACGGGGCGGCTAAGCTAAAACTACGAGCAAACGGCCATCAAGTACAAACTGGAAACAATGGTCGCTCGGGGCGACAAATGAGCGTGCCCAGTCATTTGCAGGAAGACGGGCCATTGTTCCCAGCGTGGACAGAGACCCCGACGACCATTAAGCTTGAGACAAACAACAGAGGGGGGACGGGGGGGACGATGGAGGGAACCCCTTGGCGGGGGCCAGCAAAAGGCGTGAGGAGGGGACAACTTGGCATACAGTGGCTCATTATGCGCCAAGCGCGCGGACAATAGCTCGGGAGACTAATCCCAGCGCTGCCGACGTTGGCTTCCCCTCTCTGATTAAGCCCGTCAGGCCAGGGGAGGGGGGGGTTGGGGGGGGGGCTGCAGGGCTCCCCCCTCAGCCACCGGTCAAGCCTCCTAATCAGCTGTGACACCAACAGTTGGCCTCATTTTCATTTTAATCGAATGGCCCCCTTGGCTGAGCGGCGGGGCCTGGCCAGCCATGCGCTCAGCAACGTGGGCCACGTGTGTTTTTTGCTGATAAACGCGATAAAACTCCACGCGGGACTCCGCGGCGGAGGGCGGGGGCCCCGGTGCAGCGCAATTAGCGGATTACGCTGATCTGAGCTCGCTCACCACAACCTGGGCTCTCTCTCTCTCTCTCCGTGGTTTGACTTGGTGGCTTTGGTGCCAGTACAAGCAGGTCTCCCGCACCCAGGGCCCTCCTGCGCTTTGCAGGGGGGTTAGCTTCGCTCGCATGCTCTCATGTTATCCTCTTAAGGGCCATGCTAAGGAGACGCTGTGTGGACGGCTATGCTCTGTGCCTCGGCGGTGAAGACAAGCGTTGGACGTCGTCGACACTCTGGTGTTGGCAGACGACTCCGCGGCGTTGGTCTCCGCTTGTTTAGGGTTTATACAGTGATGGCTATCGTTATCTCCAATCCATCTGCCTGGTCTCCTTCCAGTAGTGCATTACCAGCTCCACATTCTTTTTTTTTTAAGGAGTTTTCCAGTGGAACTCAACCTCAAAAGCAATATTGTTAAATACCTATATACGTATACATACACATACCCCGACTTGCCTCGAAACCACAATAGCACTTTTGGTGGGATCGCAGATCTCGACAGGGGTTTCCCAACACGCCGTGACCTGCCCTCTCCAGTATGCCGGGTGAACGGGGGCAGTGACCTGCTTTACTCCTACATGCTCCAGTCAGCGCTGGCCTTGGGGGTGGACATGAGTACGAGGCTGTGCCGAGCCTGTGATGGACATCCACCGGGAGGAGGGGGGGGGGGGGTGGGGAGGCGGGAGGGAAGTGGGCGTGCTGCAGAGCACAGAGATGAGAGGATTTCTCAACACACATTTTTGTGTGATCTCTCGAGTGGAGGGGTCTGTGTGTCTCTGTGTGTGTGCGTGTGTGTGTGTGTGTGTGTGTGTGTGTGTGTATGTGTGTGTGTGTGTGTGTGTGTGTGTGTGTGTGTGTGTGTGTGTGCGTGTGTGTGTGTGTGTGCATGTGTGTGTGTGTCTGTGTCTTATCTCACATCAAAGAGTATATATACACATTCAGCTCTGAAGTGTTGAGATGAGACCCCCCCCCCCTCCCCCCCGCCCTCCACACACACACACACACACACACACACACACACTCCGCTGACATGCTTGTGGCTTTGGGGAGGCCAGCCTCCGGCACAAATCTCTGTGGAGGTTCACATCCCTCGCGCTCGTCTTTTCACAGCGTTAAAAGGCCTCTGTCTCAGGCTTAGCGGCTGACAAAAGGCAGAGAGGACGAGCCGGCTGAAACCCCCTTGAAAAGCGCACCTTTTATTTCCCGCGCGCACACCGCGGCACCAACGCAAGGAGCCTCCTCTCGGTCGCGGAGATTTAAAATTTTTTTTTTTTTTAAACGACGAAATCCCGGACGCCGCGAGACCCCCGCGGACCCCCCGCGGTCGCTCCGGTCTCCGTGACGACTCGGGAAGCACACGCGCGCGCCCCCCCCGCCGCGGGATGCTGACTCAATGTGTTACAAATCCATTCCGGTGTGTTTTTTCCTGCCCCCCCCCCCCCACCGACAACAAC
>JAXIVH010000018.1:3903092-4018092 GCA_036785325.1 Urophycis tenuis | reverse complement strand
ATTTATTATACCCCCCCCCCCTACCCACCCATCAAAAAAAAGACAGAGAGACATACCAAATAGATAACATATCTTCCTGTGCTGACACAGGTAGAAACGAGTCTAGGAAGCCCGCCCCCCCCCCTCCTTCTGCTAACGGGAGCGTCAAGGCAGAGCGGCACGGCGGCTAGCTAGCAGTGGTGGTGGTGGTGGTGGTGCTGCTGGTTATCTAAGTATCCCTTTATCCCCTCCCTTTGATATGCCAAGTTCAAAGACCGAGACAGATCACCTTGATCTGTGAGCCGCGGCGACCTGAGAATTAGCCGGCAGCTCCCAAAACGCCGCGGCCGCCGCGAGGCCCGCATCTTTGTGGGTGGATGTGGAGACGGCCCAGCGCCGACGCGGACTCTTAATTAACCGTGATCACATTAAAGTGCACGGCGCCCCCCCCCCCCCCCCGTTTGATGTCGCTCCCCCGCCCCGGCGCCTCTAATCACAACGCGGCTAATGCCCCGCTGAATAATGAAATGCTCTTCCTAATCAAATTGATGCTTTTCAGATAAGAGGGAGGGAGGCGAGGGGGGGGGGGGAGGGCCTTTTCAAAGTAAATGTTTTCTGATGTGCGGAAATGCGCGCGGCCCCTTTGAAACCTGTGCTGCTTACCGAATGTAAAAAACACAAAGAATGCAACACAGGGGCAGGGTGGGCTGTGCTCCACTCACGGCTGTGGGGCCCCGACAGAGAACAGAGAACCCCCACTCTGTCCAGTAAAACAACAACACCACAACAACAGCAGCCGAGTGGTGCGGCGTCATTACTTTTTCTGTAGGTGATGTGTCGTCTTAACGTTTGGGGTGTCATTCATACATCTTCATTCAACCTCCGTATCATTGAATTCATATTTTAGGAATCATCACTTTCAGGTGCTTTAGATCCTTGAAATATCCTGGAGATGGAGAGCCAACACCGTATTTGTTCCTCCCACATCTCTCGTACCAAAATCACAACAACGGAGCGAGCTGCAGAGAACCCAGACAGAAACACAGACAGACTCACAGACACTCTTCGTCTACCGTAGAGCTCACACATCCTGGGCACGTTGTGCAAGAAGCTCCCGCCTACAGTCTCCTGGTCCCCCCCCCCCACCCGCCTCCCACCCGTGTCCAGACAGAACCGCCGGGCCGGTACTGTGTTATCCTCGGCCCGGGGTGTAATTGGCTGACTTCCCGTGACAGGTCATCGTTAGGCTGCCGCTGCTCCGGCAGCTGTCCCGCCAGCGGGAGGCGGTGGCGGGAGGCGGTGGCGGGAGGCGGTGGCGGGCGGGGCCTGCGGGGTGCCGCCGTGACTCCTCCAAACATCCTCCCACGCCGCCAGCCGCGCGGCCATGGTCGGACGTGACCCCGGGTCCGTTGGAAGGGGGCTGTGGTGCGGCACGGTAGCGCGTTTGGGGGGGCGGGGTCTCTTTCTGTACGGGGAGGGGCGGGCTCAGAGCCGCAGGGCGGCGTGATGATGCGAGTGAACGGACGGAGAGCGAGAGAGATAGAGAGAGAGAGAGAGACAGAGAGCGAGAGCGAGAGAGAGAGAGACAGACAGACAGAGGGAGAGAGAGCGAGAGAGAGACAGAGAGACAGAGAGAGAGAGAGACAGACAGACAGAGAGAGAGAGAGCGAGAGAGAGACAGAGAGTGAGAGCGAGAGAGAGAGAGAGCGAGAGAGCGATGGAGGTGAGTCCTCGCCACCCGAGGTGACGAGGGGAGTGGTCAGCACTTCAGGGAGCGGTCAGCACTTTAGAGAGCGGTCCGTTAAGAGAGGCAGACGAGGAGGGCCTGTGTCACATCAATATGAGCATATGGAGGCAATTTAAAACAAAGAGGCTAATCTCCCCCCACTTAATTTCCAGGCTTAAGTGATGGGCTTCATGTAAGCAGTGAGAGCGTCCCCCTGGACAGCCTGCAGTATATATATATATATATATATATATATATATATATATACACACACGTATATATGTATATATGCACATATACGTATACAGGCTAAATAAGGAATGGCAGATCTTTTTAAAAAAATCGTGTTGCACTGAAAAATCTTTGTAATACTGTTTTTTTCTTTACTTAAGTAAATAAGTATTGTTTATTCCTTGTTGGCACTATAGTAGAGTATATTCATCATCTGAAAAGCAGTCACAGATACTATGAGCCACGTCTCAGGCCACTCACACTTGTCTGGCGTTAACGCAAGCTGGCCAGGTCCGTGAGCTGTCAACAATTTGAGGTCGCAGGACATGTTGTTTTTGTGCTGACTAAAGCTCGTCTCTGATTATAATTACGGTTTGCGGGAACGTCAGGCAAAAATGTAAAGCAGGAACCGCTTAACTCGGGGTCCAAAAAAAAACAAAAAAAACAAGACGTCCAACGCTGAATTCGCATGCGGTTAATATGGTTGTCAACAGAGAATACAAAAAGAGAACGTTTTTTTTTTTTCCTTGCGTTTAAGCGAAGCCGCGGCCTATTCCCGGTGGGTGCAGCCAGTCCAACATGACAGCCTAACGCTGCACTGCCCGGGCTCCGGCGGACCCGCGGACCCAGCAGCAGAGAGCCGGGACAGAACCACTGGCAGTGAAACTGCAGTGAGGTTTTAGAGGAGTGAGTGGACCACGATGTGTTGTGTTTTCTGATGCCCGAGCAAACTCATTATCTGAGAGCTGCAGGGGAACAGAGTGTTCTCAGAAACCACACGGCATTGTGTCTGCTTACACAGGACAGGCTGAGGCTTTTGAGGTCCAGAGAGATGAAGGGAACTAACTGACTCAGTGCACGTTGCGCGTGGCAGAAAGAACGCAGGGACTATAGGAGCTGTCCATATGGACAGTCCTGGTCTCTGGCCACGTGGAGTTAGAGCATTGATATTTTTAGCTGGTGTTCAGGCTTGGTTGAAGACTGCTTGGAGTTCATGAATGGTAATCATTTGTTGATGGTGAATAAGACACATTTGTTGCCTTACCATTGCATTCATCTCTTAACGTGTATGACAACTACGAACCAATACAAGATTCGAATAAGCATTATACAATAATATGTCTGATATGTTGCATAGTACGCTATATGTCTGCATTACTAAACGATATCACAATGTTGAAATGCAGCATAGTAGACAGTGGGTCAACCTCGCTAACTCATTTTGGGCGACTCTCAAAACATTGTCTTGCTGAAACCATTCTGAGACGCAATTAGCCACTGAGTGGAAAACAGAGCAGATGGAAATGGTCCAAAATGCATTCCGTCATATGCTCAACAGTTATTCCTCTCCTCCGTGCGTTCGTCTCTTCACACCCACGCCACTTAAACAAAGCACTGGGTCCTGTGAGGTGAGCCGCTAACAATACTCCAAGTAAACAAACGCCTCCCACAAACCACTCTTGAGGAGCCCTGAATTAATTACCGTCTGTCCTGCTGTGAGCCAGCTCGAGGGGCTATGTTTAGCAGACTCGTAGTGTGAGCTGCATCAGTGCTTCATTTGTTGCCACTGAAACATTGTGTTGTTGGCGTTAGAACGAAATCCCCCCCCCCGCAATGTTGTTGTTTTTTTATCGACTCGTATCGTATTTCTCATCTGTGACTGTAATATTGTTTTTCATATAGAGCGCGATTTGTCAGCGGTGGGGGGTTTCAGATGATGGCGTCATGAAGCCACGAACGTAGAATATTAAAAAGCGACGTTGGCTAACGACGCTCATTTTGGTAACAATGTCACAGAGTTGTAAGTAACGACGTGACGAAGCTCACTGCTGAGCGAAAACGGCGTCGACATCACATCATTAAGCCCCAGGGCAACAATAACATTAATGGAGTGTGACGCCGTGATGATTCTCCTCTCTGCTCTCAGCCCTACTCACCACGGAGCACGGTGACCCCGGGCTGACGGTCCGCGGACGAGTCACGTCACTGATCCAATGGGTGACGCCACTAACGCCTACCTCAGAGACAGTGGGTCGACCGGGCTCAGTAATTCATGTTTGGGCTGCACAACCAGATCTGTGCATGGTGATTAGGGGCCGTGTCGTTTTTTTCTTTCTTCCGGAATCAAAATAATGAATTTGGTTATTTACAATACAATAAAAAAAAAAAAATGAAAAGATATGAAGACGCCACGCCGCAAATCTCAATGTCAGGCGACGTCTGGAACTCACTGAACCAGTGACTGGCCATAAGGATTTAATGAAATCTATTTTCTGCCCATCAATCATAAAGGAAAACACACACACACACACACACACACACACACACACACACACACAGAGCGTGTTGATGGCACACACCATTAGAGGGGAGTGCACCCTCCAGGAGAGACACTTTCTTTTGCCCCCGGGGTCACTATGAATATTCATGCACATATGTAGTCCTGCGCGCACAACTGCATTCATTCCATCAAAGACATCCCGGAATTATCCAGCCCTCATTATCATTAGATGCCACATGTTAATGTATGGAGCGGGAAAAGTCCGTGTGGTGACAGGGAACCTGGCATGACGCCAATGATAACACGCCACCGCTCCGCTGTATTTCACGTTGATATGATCGTTGTAAAGGAAAACTCACGAGGGGGGAACGACGAGTCAAGGGGGCTCCTAGGAGTCAAACACACAAGTGTGTTGCACCCACAGCCATTCAATTCCCTGAACCCATGCTTTTCAAGTGCTTTTTAATTAGCCAGAATGTAACTAAACGCCTCCACAATGATGGTGATCTGCTGTAATAAAAAACATTCAATGTGGACACAGGAACCACCATCTTGTGTTTTTTTTATGTATTAAGTATTATGCATCAACCTGATCCTTACTCAAAGAAATCAGAGCTAAACTGAACTTGATTGCTCCTACTGAACACTAAAATGCTCGCGCTGATTGCCAAAAGGCACATCATGTTTGCAATGCCACAGTGCCTGGGAAGCCAATTCTACACCCAATACTCTTTTCGGGTAGATACTTTTACGGGATTCACCACGAGGGACACTCGCTCGTCAGCTGGACAAGTGGTTTGGCGGAGCCCCACGGAACAAAAGGAAACCAAAGCACCTGGCATTCCACACAACAATGGGATGGTTTGAGGGGACATTTGGAACCAGTCGGTGGCAGACAGAGCAGGGGGTATTTCAATGGTTCTGATACAGTTCCTCATATCCATTACAGGGATTCAGACTCTTAAACCAATGACGTAGGGCTTCGGGTGGGGTTTCACACACCGTAGGCATGCAGACAGGTAGATTTTCTACATGTAACTTTTGACAT
Source organism: Urophycis tenuis (assembly GCA_036785325.1). NCBI lineage: Eukaryota > Metazoa > Chordata > Actinopteri > Gadiformes > Phycidae > Urophycis > Urophycis tenuis. The sequence goes on along the minus strand of JAXIVH010000018.1, from coordinate 4,012,827 downwards.
GTTCTCATGACTATTCACTGCGCTGTAAGACAATGTGTCCGGGCTTACGCGTTGTGGTTAGGGTTATGCAATGTACTGCTTACTACTACAGATTCATTCTTCAATGTACACTGTGTATTTTTGGTGGATAAGCATTTTCAGTTCTATCAAAGTAAAACAACTCGGTGTCCTTTTTCCATTTTGTGTCGGGATTGCAATTCAGCGACTTCAAAGAGTTAGTGAGTGTGGGGTGAAGGGGGAACAGCCTCTTCACTCAAGACTTAGCAAGATGGAGTACTGATCCTGCCTAGATAAGCCACTCCAGGTGTGGGTGTCCACAACGGGCCCGGCAGACACTCGACATTCAACAAATGCCTTTTATGATTTTTTTTGCACTATGAATTTGTATATGCCCTTACCCGAATTGGGATCAAGTATGCCAGTTGTATGCACAATAAAGTATCTTTGTGTGCCTGTTTGTGATAATAAGGGACATGAGTCTTCAGGCGGTAATACTTGGGAGAAAGACAAACAGAATTGCATTCTGGGATGGGAATTCTGAGCGAAGCCATATAGAAGGGAATGCGGCCGGCTTGTCAGCGTAAGATTGAGAGGTAGAGGTGGAACAAGGTGAGGACCATTGTGGTGTATACAATTTCTCCGTAACCCGAGTCACGCATGGCAACCCCCTGCAGCCTCCGATGGATCTGCCTGACAACCAATAAATTGGGAGTCAGGTGTGTGTGTGCAGCTGCTTTCTGTGTTTGCAGATGAAGAGAGGAGATGGATAATGATTGGTTTAAGGAAGAAGGGGGAGGGGGGGGGGGGGGGCGGGTGTTTTCCAAGAAACAAAACATCAGAGGGGTTTCAGTGGGTCCCTGTGGCATTGACAAGGCCCGGTGCCAAGGCGTGGAACTTGGCCCTAGAGATTGCCATGTGTCCTGCAGATGGGAGCGACTAAATATAAAGGGAAGGTGCAGATGGTCGCATTTCTTGTCCAATTGTTCTGACGCTAACGCTTGAGAATTGTGTGAAAAATGCTAACTCTTATTGCACACTATCGCGCGCACTCGCTAAACATGTGCAACAAATGTGTAGATTGGTGCACGTTAAAAGCACTCAACTTCATAGTTGTATACAACAGTTGCTACCAGCCAATCTCTGCCCACTTGTTCTACGAAAACATCTCACGTCGCCATATTAGCCTGTGTGTTTTGAAAAAGGCGCTTCCAATTTGTTTGTACTATCGACACACGTTCTGAAATTGCAATGTAACGTAAAGTCTTTCCACTTTCAAGGGAAATCTTGGTTGGACCAAAAGTGTCTGGCAAGAGGCTGTGGCACAGCCTGCGCCAAGTGGCACTGTCGCCTGGCTAAGAGATATCTATTCTCTCTTAATGCCATATGATTGCTCTCTGCTGTTTAAGCAATGCACGATAAAGCTACAAATGCATCTATACTGCATTCTGGTGATTCACTTTCAGGACATAACGTTCATATAAAATTGAATGAAATAAAATGCAAAAGCCAAGTGAAGATTATTGGTGACACTTAACGCCTGATGTGGTTTGGTGCCAGAGTGTGACATTTGGTATGAGAGAGTTTAAGTCCCGGGCTTAACGCCATTGTAAATGCGTTACCCCCCCCCCAACCACCATCCTGCATGGCTTTTTTCTTCTTGTGGGCAATATCGAGTGTTATTCTTTTCAACAGACTGCTCAGAAGCCATCTGCAAAGTCCAAAAAGAGGCGCAATAGTCTCTCAGGCAAATTTATCTCATCGATTTTTCTCAGTTTGAAGCACCGTTGTGAGTAAACAGCTATGGCTCAGGAGGTTGTTTTTTGGCACTGGGGGAGATAGTCAATGCAGAGGAAATTCCTCAAAAAAGGTCATGGATGAACCTAACCTACCCATTTCACACCATGGCAGCTGTTTGATATCAAATCCCACTCAAACATCAATGATATATGTGTACTGGAAAGCAATTCAGTATGCAGGGGCAAAGCCTTTTAAGGTTTTGCTTATGGGAGGGATGTTTGCTCATCCTCTGGCAACTGATCTGAACAATGCGTTTGATCATTCACAGCGCATGGCTTTGTATTGCAGAGTATACCGGCCGAAAACATCCCTACCTAGATTCAGTATAAAGGCCATTGTGGAGGGTATCAGTGTGAAGCCAGTGCAGGTCAGTATCCCATAGGGCCTGGGCATCACCACCGATTCCCCAATTGGATTTGGATTTGGATTCACAAGGTCCCTATTCTATTTGATGTGGATTTGCTGTCAATTCAATAAGGGATATTTCAGTTACGAGACCGGCTGATGCCGCTGGTTTGGAGCCAGCAGGAGCCAGACTATGTTGGCAAACTATGGAATTTAATAAACTGTGTTTCGGTGGCTCGTCAGAAACTCAGCACAAGGTGCGCCGGCCAAAAAAAAAAACCGTCGAGACTAGATATCAGATTGTTTTTACTTTACCGCAACCCTACAATCCTACAACCCAAACAGCCCCGGGCACATAGCAAAGCTCAACGCTTGTCATGTTTCATATTTGAATTCACCATTCAGTGGGCAGGTTTGAAAATCGGCGTTGCTCAAGGGGCTGGGCACGGGCGGGGGGGGGGGGGGGGGGGGGGGTGAGGAAGGCTCGGGTGAACAGCGAAAGTCTCGGGTCATTCGTAGTGCAAAGGCTGCTCGGCATTCCATACATGTAATGATCAGTATTTAAAAAATTCCATAAGAGGCATTCCATTTTCCCTGTGCCATCAACCTCCGTTCCCCCCCCCCCCCCCACTTTGGAATTCACTCCTTGCGGATCGATCCCCATCGCAATTGCCAGTAAGAGCTTTATCGCCCGGGCTCCGCTGAAATGCAGAGGGGATCAAAATGGCACACTCACGTTAATGAAAGACAATGAGTCAAGTATGCTCGATTCGGCATTGGTCATGCCTGTCTGTCACTTCAGCCTAATGCAGTAATCCTGCTTGAGCAACTGGAGCCAACAGCTGCAGGCATTTTGCCTCATGGCACCCACAGAAACCCCCCTGCACCCCGCTGCCCACACTGGGGCAGGAGAAAGAGAAAGAACCCCTGCATTTTCTTTCACCCGCTGCATTCTCTCATATTTCCCTCATAACCGGTTAATAAATATGTTTCAAAAGGGTTCTGGCAATCCATTTGGGCTCAACGTCAGTTACATTACATAGCTTGTGGGTTAAACCATTCATTGGACGGGGTAAGGGAAAAGGTTGCCAGATATCCTTTTTGCTATACTATGAAGAAGTAAAGGGACAGAACTCTCTTCATCTGATGTGGATAAAGAGCCATGCCTCTGCTTACTTTACAGCATCACTTGTAGTTCTCGCGTTGAGTAAATAGTCTATCCCAGTTTACATGAGCTGAAACAGCTACACTTGTGTTAATAGTGTCGTAAACAACTGCGTTAGCCGTACACATATCCAAGTCTACCTCAATCTCATCACAGTTTACATTAGAAGACACCAGAGAGAATACGGCCACACATAGCGCACGGGTCTGTCTGTATCTGTCTGCTGGTGGGCAGCCATCTTACTTATGTGAAATACACTCATCCCTTTGTTCAGCTCAACACAATTCTTTGTCTGTCCCTTAAATGTAGTTTCAAACAAGCTGAAAAAAAAAAAAACCTTAAAAACACTTGCTTGGACGTTCATTGTTGCAAAAGCATGACATTAACTTATGAAGTCAAACGATGGGTCGGCAGTGCTGCTGCTTTCCCATTACGGACGACAGTGCTACCTCAAAAGAATAGGAGAAACAACGCGTGGTGTGTGTGTGTGTGTGTGTGTGTGTGACCGGCCGGCGGTCAGTAAGATGAGAGTGGCCCCACCGACTGACCCGCGGCAGGCAGAGGAGGGCGGCCACTGATGTGGCCGATGAAGAGACTGGTGGAACCGCCGCCAGCAGAGCAGCAACAAGAGAGACAGACAGACAGACAGACAGACAGACAGAGACCGCCCGACACAGCGAGGGTGTGTCAGCCGGTCTTACTGCTGCACTGCTGTTTACATAAAAAGCAAATGTTGTCTGGCCAGAATGCACTGCGGTGCCAGCATGGATTCCTGGCTGGCTGTCGGGCCCAGCCCCCCCCCCCCACCCCCCCCCCCCCCCCACACACACACTAACCCCCCCCCCCCACTACCACCCCCAAAGGATGGTATTAGCAGCATGGAGCCAGAATCGAACCCGATACACGGGTGGTGTGTTGTTCATTCTGCGGAGGTGGTTTTTATCGGGGGGGGAAAAACAACAAAATCAAAATGAAAACGGTTTTACTAATTCATTTACGGGCACATTCAGTAAGTACATGTTTGGATGCGCAGCTCGGATCAGGGCGTGGTGGGAAAGGGGGGTGGGGGACTCGAGATCTACGTTCTGGTACAGAGTGGCCCCCCCCTGATCCAACCTGATTGATCCAACCAAGGGATCCATTACCTTGATGAAAAACAATCTGTCCTTCCCTCTCGTTGCCTCAGATTGAGTTTTACTGATGGGCACATCAAAGTCGTCGCTGTACGCAGCCGGGCTAACGCACGCATGCACGCACGTCTCCGCAAATCAACTTACACATCTCGCTTGGAAAAAATGTCACGTCCCAAGCACTGACGGCGCAGCACAAAAATCATACATTCACCGGGCAGTACTGAAGTTGGTTATTGATCTGATGATTGGGAACGGAACCGGGACGAGTTAATTAGCCGGCCCCTCTGCTGTGTAACGCTGCCTTACATCCACACAGCATCATCATCCACAGCAAGACATGAGGTAGGATCGGTTCGTGCCTTCTAGCTCCAGTAAAACCCCTCTCATGTCAACTGATTCGAATTTACTGGTCAACAAAACCCCCCATTAACTTTCTCAGTCGAGGCGATGGCGGATGGTGATGGTAGAAAGCTATGTAAATCATAGCATTTAATAGTGGATTTTTATGATTGACTTTTCAGATGTCTGTTGTCGTGACGCCTGAGCAACAGCACCAAACACAGGATGTGCGAATGCAGATCTGATCAGGTCCAGGTCCCCCCCCCCCCCCCCACCCACCGTCTGTATTGTTATCGTCCTGCTGACGGGTCTCAAACAGCCGTGGGTGGAACGGTATCACAGAACCCTCGAGTTTAGGTTCCTTTAACACGCGCCTCCTTTACAGGCCAATCCCTCTGCTTAAGTTAATATCAGATTCTTCCAAGTCAGCTACTCCGTAATAGCCTACATACCGTGGTTTCCCCTGTTATTGGGGGCGCGCCATGTTCACAACCACTGGTGTTCGGGCCGCGACACACACACACACGCACGCACACACACACACACACACACACACACGCACACACACAGGCACACACATACACACACACACAAACACACAGGCACACACACATGCACACACACATGCACACACACACACACACGCACGCACACACACACACACACACACACACAGACACACACACACACACACACACACACGTAGGTGTTCCTCCGCAGAAAACTGCTCCGAAAGCAGCTCTTATTTTGAACGGAGGCAAGGATAGGGAGTCGCCGCTCTGTGGTCCTTTTCCGAAAAAAAAACCCATCTGCTTTCAGTCCTACGGCGGGGGAAGTGTTTATGGCTTCAATTTAGCAGTCATATGAGAAACGGTATTAAAACATACAGGGGTGGATGGCACGCCTGCACCGAGAGCTCCCGGGAACATCAATCTCCTGGACGGTCAGGCTGGTGGAAGCGGTTTGTCTTTTGGCAGCAGCCCTCTCTGTCGGTTGTGAGGCGCTGACACCGAGGCTCTCACACGGCAGCACGGCCTGCTCCTCACCGAGAGCCACTCATCTGTTCCTATTAGGCCTATTCAAACGTGATGCGTTTCATTTTAATAAAAGTTCACACAATGGCCCACAGAAGTCACAGCCAATCAATTTGCCCAAAGTCATTCAAATGATAATAAACAGAAAAACAAAACCTATTCAAATAGTATGCAAATCTTTCGCTCAACCGTGACCATTCACAAATTTCCCACTGAAGGTCCTTCCGACTTGCTTGAAATGGAGGGCAGGCTCTCTGTTGTCTCCATGCCTCCAGTACTTGCCCAAGGACAATATATGGCCGGGCTGACACGCAATTAAGTACACAAAAGCTGCCTTGAAAGGGCAAAAAACTGTAAATCAATATTTGTCTACAGCAATTAACATATATTGGTTCCTTTTGTGCATTTTAATGTCGGGGAAATTAGGCTGTACTTTGCTACGTTGTGCCTAATTTGCGGAGGTCCATTATACTGTAGTGGGGAAATTCGCATGTTAGAAGTCATGGTCATTATGGCCCGTCAATAGTTTAATCCAAAAACAGCCAGCTTTACCCAAATCTCCAAAGACGGCAAAGAGGTTGATAGGGATTTAACAGCAGTAACCCTACTAAAACGAGGTAATACAACAACAAGGATTAAAGATGCCAACAGTCGGGACGCATGAGGAGAAAATCATCTCAGGTCTTCATGGTTTTGCGTATTTTGCCTACAAGTCCGAGGCTGCACCATAGGCTGCACCGACTTCACGGCGTAGGTCTACCAGGTGGCTGTGATCGATTTCTCTGATAATATCGCAGTCATCAATCATCATTTTACACAAACCACGCACGTTGCATTTACAACTTGTGTTTTCTTGAGGTTAACGACACATTCACCGGCGCTGCGTTTGGGAACACCTACAACTCTTCCTTCTGTGGACTTATATTTGATTATGGGACTCTTGGGTTTTGAAATGCCCAAATAAGTACACCACTGACCAAAAAATAAATGAATCATCTTAGAGAGTGGAGTGGTTTTACGCGTCAGCGGACTTGTTAGCAGAGCGCGTTCCTCCTCCTCATGCTAACCATCAATGTTGTCAATTAAAGTCTTGTTTGGTCAGCTCGACACATAGAAAAACCAAGTCAAAGTACAATTCGAAATTGAAATCGTAACATAATGACTACTCGTGTCATCAAAGGAAGGTTGACTTAAAAAAAAAAAAAAAGTAGCCTACATTTAGAAAATGCGCAACATGCCCCAAAAAAAGCGTCCCGCAAAATAGTTCGCAGAGAACTGAAGAAAGTACAAACACACGATGGTTTGCCATCCTTACAGTTTTCCCTTCCATTCTAAAAAAAAAACTCAAATAAATAATGTTTTCTGCATAAAACAAAAGGAGTCTCAGTCTCCAAGCACCCCCTCAAAAAAAAAAAAACGCACAGACGCGAAACCACTTTGTGTGCCGCACGCACGATGAGCTCCATCCCAACTCCGCACGGATGGACAGCCCACGGTCCAAATTCAGTCAGAAGCGTCAACCTTACTCACCGTTCCGATCGAATGAACACAGGTGAAGAAGCGCCAGCAGGAATATCTTGCGCAGAAAAGCCATGTTCCGGCCGCTCTTCGTTAACGGTCCCTTCTTGAAGAAAGTGTGCTGTTGAGTGGTGAGCGGCGCAGGGCTGACTGGTGACTGCTGGGCCGGTTGAACAGAGAGGGGAGGCGACTTCCACTAATCTGCCTGCTGCTGGCCTTGTTTTTTTCCCCCTCCCTACTTAGCTACCTACTTATTGCCTCGCTTATCCAGTTTAATATCTGTCAACCCAACGTCACCAAGCGGGCTATGCCAAATGACCAAGCAACAAATCATTCGTTAAAAAATGCTTTCAGTGATATCCAATATTGTCTATTTGTGGCAGTTTAGCATGTATTTAAAAGAAAACACTTATTATGCATTCGATTGAGTGAGTTACTTAGGCGCAGTAGGTAACTAAGTAAGCGCAAGTAATTAAGTAAGTAACTAAGGGTGCGTAAGTAAAAGCTGACTTCTACAGCTGTCTCTACTACATCCATGACACATGTTCTCCCAGAAAGCAAATGGTGGTGATACATAATACATCCATCAAAACGGATAGACCCACCAAAACTCAGCTCAGTCACGTCATCAATAGGCAACCGTATATTCAGAACATAGACTACTAGCCTACTGTAGTTGTTGTGTTCTGAATAAAAATGCCTTAGAATGACTTGTACTCATATCGTGACTTGTTATTGCGCATCCCCACTCGATCGACACATTTCACCAGTATGCATCCTGAAGGGGAAAGGCTTTCGGGCATTTGACACTTGTTCATATCCTATGACACGAGGCACAAAGTTCAACCAGATTGGGCTGCCGTTCCCACGGACGTTCAAGCTGCTAATATAGGGGGTATGTCAAGCATTACAACAACTTGTAACACGTGACAATCACAGTCCCCTTCTTCCCAACACTGGATCAAATCTAAAAACAACAACAACAACGAAACTACATTTAAGCTATACAACTTTCAATATCAAGTTGCCTCAAGTGCAATCCGCGATATGTTGAGACATAGGCCTACATTTAAAGTGGCCTTACATTTTTTTTGTCTGTTGTTTTGACATGCTGTTTGATGTAGGCCTTTGTAGCTAGACTACTGCAGGCTCTAGCAGACGACTGAAAATGGTTCGCGTCACTGAAATCACGCTAAACCTTTACCCCAACCCTAACCATCATTGTTATACATATGTGTTGATATACACCACCAGCACTGTATTCACAACAGCGGTGTTGTTGTATCACAAAACACACATGGTAAACGACGCCACATACAGTACAGACGGAGTGTATTCAACGTGTTTGAAGCACTAAATCATCCTAATGTAATTCAAAAAATCATTACAACCCCTCAGGCACTCCAGACTCCAGCGGCGTGAACGCAGACAGGCCCGGGCGTGGGGGCCTGTCTGCAACACAGACAACACACAATTACAACCCCTTTCTGTAGACCCGGGGGGGGGGGGCATGTTCTGCAGGTAGTCAAAAGAGGGTCAAGATCAGCTTTTTTCCCATGTTTGATTCCACCAGCCAACACGGAAGGTGCGAGCGAGCGTTGCGCCGTCCGCAGCAAGCGCTAAACGCACGGCGTCCCGAGACACACAGAGTGGCGTTTGTTTGTCAGAGGACGGAGGGAGGGCCGAATCCTATAGCTTCACCTGGCAGGAAGTCTGAGTCTGAGTCTGTTGGCTTTTTTTTTTTTTTGTGTGATTTTTTTTCTTTTTTATTCCAGGGTATCAAATAAACGTCCCTTTGCGCAGGTCGGCACGGCTCGGAGAAGGTTTCAAAGGAGCGAGGGCCCGACAGCGCCACGGGGCCCTCGGAAATAAGGTACCGTTGTGCGCCGCATCTCACGGTGGATCTAGGGTATCAGACGCTGCGGTGTGTGTGTGTGTGTGTGTGAACACAGCAGAGTCTTTGAAGCGCTTCCGAGTTTCCAGGACCCCGTGTGAAGCCCCCCGCCTACTCCTCCCGAGGAAGACGATTTCACGCTGCAAATTAATTTACCCGGCCACTTCTTCACATTGACTGTAGCCTGTGCTTGTCCACTTCTGCTTCGCACGGCAACGACGTGTTGTGCTGCCGCCGGTCTCATTGTCCTTCTTAGATCTCTTTGTTATGTGTGTGTGTGTGTGTGTGTTCCCCCCCCCCCCACCCCCAAACACACAAACACACACACACACACACACACACACACACACACACACACACACCCAGCAGGGAATCATACTGTCTCTGTAAAGCAAATAGGGAGTTGGGCTATTGTCTGTGAGGAGGGGGGAACAAGTACAGCTTTATGGTAAATAAACAGACATTGGGAGCCCAGAGCACAAACATAGTTGTACTCAGTGTGTGTTGTGTGCGTGTGTGTGTGTTGTGTGCGTGTGTGCGTGCGTGTGTGTGTGTGTGTGGTGTGTGTGTGTGTGTGTGTGTGTGTGTGTGTGTGTGTGTGTGTGTGTGTGTGTGTGAACACACGCTTACACAATCACGTGAACATACAGTAAGGTGCAAATCAGTTTTAAACACAACATATATGGGGAGATGGCTATCATGCATCCACATTTCCCATTCTCTACATGGAATTTGTATATGAGAAAGTCTGTTCTGGATTATCTTACTGGGTATACAGAAAACAACCACGGGTTTACGCTGTGCTGGTCATTTTAATTTGGTAGCATTTTTATTTGGCACATTTGTTTACTTCCAGGAAATTGTAACACGGTTTTAAAATGGTTATATGGGCTTCATGAGGTCATCATGTGCTCCATTCATATGGTTTAAAAGTCCCCATAACCTGACTTAAGACCCCTGTACTGTGTATGTACTATGTTTGCTTATAAACATTTAACACCTAGTTGTGTTAAGTGCTTACTTGGTAGGGTTCATTATTATTTATGGTTGGGAGACATTTAGTATAATATTGTGATAATAAGATTCTTCTTTTCTGTGTCACCCCCCCCCCCCCCCCCCCCCATCCGACACACTACAAACACCTCAGAAACACAGCAAAGAACAACAAAACCCAGTATGTATTCATTGTTTTCAGTAACTATCCATGTTTGACCTTTTGTGCTCCACTAACACCAATGAATACTCACTGAAGTACTAAAGGCTGCTGCTGGCTTACGTGTGAGCGGAACACAGTGTGAGGGGAACATAGAGTGAGGGGAACATAGAGTGAGGGGAACACAGAGTGAGGGGAACACAGAGTGAGGGGAATACAGGGAACACATAGTGAGGGGAGTGAGGGGAACATAGAGTGAGGGGAACACAGAGTGAGGGGAATACAGGGAACACATAGTGAGGGGAGTGAGGGGAACATAGAGTGAGGGGAACACAGAGTGAGGGGAATACAGGGAACACAGAGTGAGGGGAATACAGAGTGAGGGGAACACAGAGTGAGGGGAACACAGAGTGAGGGGAACATAGAGTGAGGGGAACATAGAGTGAGGGGAACACAGAGTGAGGGGAACACAGTGTGAGGGGAACACAAGCTGAGGGGAACACAGGGAACACAGAGAACACACGCTCACGGGCCCAGTAAACTGGGCCAGCGCACGCACCGGAGTAGAGAACTCATTAGAGTCGCACTCGCATCCCGGCTGAGGGAACACAGGGAACACAGAGTGAGGGAACACAGGCTGAGGGGAACACAGAGTGAGGGGAACCCAGAGTGAGGGGAACACAGAGTGAGGGGAACCCAGAGTGAGGGGAACCCAGAGTGAGGGGAACACAGAGTGAGGGGAACACAGGGAACACAGAGTGAGGGGAGTGAGGGGAACACAGAGTGAGGGGAACACAGAGTCAGGGGGAACACAGAGTGAGGGGAACACAGAGTGAGGGGGAACACAGAGTGAGGGGAACACAGAGTGAGGGGAACATAGAGTGAGGGGGACACAGAGTGAGGGGAACATAGAGTGAGGGGGGAACACAAAGTGAGGGGAACACAGAGTGAGGGGAACACAGAGTGAGGGGAACACAGCGTGAGGGGAACACAGAGTGAGGGGAACACAAGCTGAGGGGAACACAGGGAACACAGAGTGAGGGGAACACAGTGTGAGGGGAACACAAGCTGAGGGGAACACAGGGAACACAGAGAACACACGCTCACGGGCCCAGTAAACTGGGCCAGCGCACGCACCGGAGTAGAGAACTCATTAGAGTCGCACTCGCATCCCGGCTCCTCGTGGCCCGGGGGTTAGGGGGCAACCTGCCGGACACACACACACACACACACACACACACACACCCCAATCTGCTCACACAGATTGGGGGGCAGAGTGTGTCACCGCGGGGGTGTCAGACAAAGTCAGGCTCGGGCTCCTCAGAAGAAGCTACTTTTGAGGGGCGATGGGGGGGGGGGGGGGGGGTGGTTGTTGTCGCTCCACGTTCATTCAGTCTCCTGACAGGAAATGCCTCGACGTGAAACGTGAAACGCGGGCTGATTGGCCGGGGACTGGCGGCTGGCGAGCTGGTGAATGCGGTGATCATCTTATCTACAGACATTTGATGACATGTCCCCTCCCTATTCTTCCACAATGATTACACCCTGTTATTCGTTGCTCATCCAGTGTATCAGGGTATGAGGGTATAGTCTTCATGTATTTGGCCGCACCTCGTTCCCATGCGAGGGCTTAGCCCGCTGTCAAGCGAGGAGCCTACACAGAGACGGCCATGGTGAGCTCGCCTGTGTATGCGCTCTAAATTCCTTTTTTTATCGCGGTCCGGGTGATACAGCACACCTCCTCGGTGTGCGGGAGAGCCCGAGGAATTGGCTTTGTCTCACATCCCAGTGAGCCGACCACTGCTGAACATGACGAGAACAGAGGACTGCTGAGTGAAGGTCATTTGAGACCCTCTCCCTCATCAACCCCCCCCCCCCCCCCCCCCCCCCCCCCCCCCCCCCAGCCCCTCCTGGGTGCTGTCCCAGGGCAGAAAACAAGGTTACCTAGAGGTGGTGTACATACAGGACTCACCAATAGGCCGCTTGTTGTCTGTAAGGACTCCAGTCCAAGGACAACATATCCTCTAGTATTAGAGATGTTACATGTATACAAAAGATGACATATGGTTATTAATGTGAACACATGTGTATACATTGTATATATTATATTTATAATATGATATACTGTAACATATCGTGCTGTGGTCATGGTAGTTGAGAGCATTCGCATCTATCCTCATCTATCCTTACCAGAACTCTTACCAATGCAATTAGTGCTCTCTCTCTCTCTCTCTCCCTCTCTCTCTCTCTCTCTCTCTCTTTCTCTCTCTCGCTCTGTCTCTCTCTCTCTCGCTCGCTCTGTCTCTCTCCCCCGTTCTCTTTACTGCTCTACCAGAGTTGCTTTTACAATATAATAACAGTGGTTTTACCATGCCAAAGTCATTAGGTCTTTCTGTGTAGTCTATTTTTAGTGAAGAAATGTAAAAATTACACACTACTACAGCCGGTTTTTTTTTACAGCTACTTCTTTTGTGAGAGAAAGATTCTTTGTGTTGTGTGTTAACCGGGTAAGGCTCTGGGGAGAAAAACTGCTTTCTTAACCAGCAGTGCGTGTGTGTGTGTGTGTGTGTGTGTGTGTGTGTGTGTGTGTGTGTGTGTGTGTGTGTGTGTGTGTGTGTGTGTGAGTGTGTGTGTGTGTGTGTGTGTGTGTGTGTGTGGGGGGGGGGGGGGGGGTAATTGCCTTGACCAGGTCAAAACTGTAGCAGAGTGCAATGTAAACACGTCAACTCTGGTGCTGTGAAAAATGCACCAAAACATCATGATAAATGCTGATATTTCAACTCATATCCCCCAGGGCCCTGCGGTCTCACACCTTGTTGAGCGACTCATTCAGCGCTCACGCAACGACACACACAAACCTTCCATGGCGACGCTTCTGTGATGTGAGAGTAGATTTTATTGTAAAAATTAAGCCCCCCCCCCCCCCCCCACTGTGCGTGCATCACATAGTACACTACATAAGGAACACGGAGAACATGGAGAACACAAACACACACGCACGCACACACAGACAGTGCGTGTCGACTGCAGACACAACTATCGACATTAAGCAGCATCGACATGTGGGACGTCACGCTTCATGTCATGGGTGAGGCAAGCATTGTACTCCCAGGTGAGAGAGAGGGAGGGGCCAGGGGAGGGGGAGGAGGGGGGGAGGGGGGGAGGCGGGGGGGGGGGGGCAATCCAAACGGCCAGCAGCCATGTTGTGGAGTTGTGACCTACCGTTGGGCGGCGGTGTGGGCTGGGGGGGGGGATTTGAAAGTCAAATGAGGGAGAGCGAGGGGGGGGGGGGGGGGAACGTCTGTACCGGTGAGAGGGCAGGAGAGTCTGGCCGGCTCCCTCCCAGCTGATGTGTAAATAGACACACAGACGCCAGACATGGCGCACACACACACGTCGTGTTTATTTACAGTGAAGTTAGCATGTGTGTGTTTTATTTCCATTTCTTTGTGTATCTTTCTTGTGTTTTTTCTTCTTCTCCGCTGAAGCAGTCTTCAAAGTCTGTGATTAACGTTTCCCTCCGTCTTGCCATCATGATACCTCTACCACCGTTAGGTATACACCACTTTTTCACTGGTCAGTACCCGTAACGTTGATATGTTTTGTTTTATGATGATACGACATGATCGTACAATTTTATGTATGATCCGTCCGATGTCAGAAGATGAACTGACATCAGAACAGATTCTGATCCTGCAAAACGCTTGGTCCTTTAACTCGGTTGAAGTGAATTGTGTCGCATGCCTGGCAGGACATTTTAGGCAGCAATCAAGAATAACACATGAAATTCATGATTAGATTTGAGCAACATGATCTCCCGGCAAACGGCCTTGTGTGTGTGTGTGTGTGTGTGGGTGTGTGTGTGTGTGTGTGTATGTGCGTGTGTGCGTGTGTGTCTGTGTGTGTGTACGTGTATGGATGCAGCAACAGCACACACACACACACACGCATGTGACTTTGTTAGGTAGGCTGGATCGGGTCAGAGAGGTCTGAGGTCTAAGATGTTTTGTCCGTGTATGTATGTGTGTGTTGTGCTAGTGTCTTGCAGGTGTGTGTGTGTGACTGTGTGTGTGTGTGTGTGTGTGTGTGCGCGCGCGTCTGTGTGATTCCATTTATTTCAATCCCAGGCATCCTCTTTGTCCGGGGGACTGCCCTGGAGGAAGCTGTCACTCCTTTACTGACCCCTCCGTGAGAGGGCGGGGGGGCAGGGGGGCGGGGGGCGGGGGGGGGCAGTCGCCATGGCGACAAGACGCATAATTACCTAATGAATCAAAGCGGCACACCTCAGCGTTCGCCGACCACCACCGGCGCTTCAGTTGGATAGATGAGGGGTGGGGGGGTGGCACAGGGGGGTGGGGCCTCCGGGGGGGGGGGGGGGACCCAGGTGGCCAACTGTTCCCAAATGTGTTGCATTAAAAACTGGGTCAGGGCGGCACTTCATCATCAGCAGACACTCTTGACGTTTTACGTTCATTTTTTTCCCCGGGCGCCATTACCTCCACATCACGTCCACTTGCGCGGCGGTGATGATGGGGGGGCGGCGGTGGGGTTTGATTGACTCCTTTTTGAGGACGACGACGGCGGCGTAATGTGTAATGGTGCAAATGCACTAATGCAGAAACACTCGTGCACTCTCACGTCCACCCGCCGCAAGCAACAGCCACCGTAGCACACATCTAGTATTTTTTTTCCCAAATGTGTTCAAAATGATTTTATGAAATATGCATAACCTTTTAATAATCATGCACCCAAGAAAACGTGATTCATGCACATGCATGCACATTTCATGAGGGAAACTCCCTTTTTTTTAATTACTATGTTAAAAAAAGTAGATTTAAGAGTAAATGAGTAGATACAAGACAAATGATGATCATGATGATGAATGACTAGTTCCAGGACAGAAGAGGAGAGATCTTTGGCACGGTGTAGATACTCTCTGAGTCTTTGAGGCTGGAGGGCAGAGCGATGGCTTGTGCTCCATCCATTACCAAGGTTTCTCTCTGCTTTCTCTCCTGGCAGGAGACACAATTGTTCGTGACTTGGGTCTGAGGCCTTTCTCTCCAAACAAAGGCTGACAGGAGCGACTGCTGCGCTAACCGCCGCTACGCGTTGCTGCCCCGGCTGAAGGGTCTGAGCCACGAAACACATGTACTGCTTGACTCTGTGATGTGTCATTTACACAACAAGGGGGTGAATTTAATTGCTCAAGCCTTCGGCGTCTCTGATAACCCCCTCCCCCCCCCCCCATCGCGCCCCCCCCCACCATTCAGTAGTTAGAGTGCCAGTAGCATGAGCTGCACACATCCATTGGGAAAAGCAATGTGTGTGTGTATATGTGTTTTTGTATGTGTGTGTGTGTGTGTGTGTGTGTGTGTGTGTGTGTGTGTGTGTGTGTGTGTGCATGTGTGTGTGTGTGGGTGTGAGTGTGTGTGTGTGTGTGTGTGTGTATATATATGTGTTTTTGTATGTGTGTGTGTGTGTGTGTGTGTGTGTGTGTGTGTGTGGGGTGTGTGTGTGTGTGTGTGTATGTATATGTGTTTTTGTATGTGTGTGTGTGTGTGTGTGTGTGTGTATATGTATATGTGTTTTTGTATGTGTGTGTGTGTGTGTGTGTGTGTGTGGGTCTGTCTGTGCGTGTCTGTGTGTATGTGTCTGTGTGTGTGTGTGTGTGTGTGTGTGTGTGTATGTGTCTGGCTGCCTGTCTGTGTGTATGTGTCTGTGTGTGTGTGTGTGTGTGTGTGTGTGTGTGTGTGTGTGTGTGTGTGTGTGTGTGTGTGTGTCTGTGTGTGTCTGGCTGCCTGTCTGTCTGTGTGTGCGTGTGTGTGTGTGTTTACAGGGGTGGTCTCCATGTATAAAAGAGCAATAAAAAAACAACAATGTCTCAGAACCAGGAATGCTCAGATCCTTTTTTGAACATTTGGTCCTTTGTGTTTGTGTGAAGGCGGCCCGTATTCCCCTTGTCTTACGGTGAATGTGCGTGCTGGCAGGGCTGGGGGCCGGTGGTGAGGGTGGCTGGTGGTGGTGGTGGTGGTTAGTGTGTGTGTGTGTGTGTGTGTGTGTGTGTCAGGGGGGGGGGGTGGTTTGCCCCCTGTGCTTTACACGTGATTGACCACCTCAGGTGCAGCCGTTCCACGCCCAGAACCATTAACCTCAAAGTATTCAAATCTGCGCTGACAGAGGAAGAGGAAATGCAGGAGCAATTGGAGTACAATGTGCAGTATTCACAAATCCGTCCAGCAAAGCAAAAGTAGAACACAGAAATACCCCTTATTATCTTTCAATTTAGTTCCAATCAATGTTTGAATTTTTCCTTGAGATGCACACGCGGTATTTTCATGGTATACAATTTCAGAGAACTGAAACTCCGGGAGAAACCCAGATGTATGATATTATTTATGGCTTTACCGCAAATGTTTTTTTTTTATGTCAACCTTGAAGTGGTATTTGAAAATGACAAGCAGTCGTGGTGTGTGTATGTGTGTGTGTGTGTGTGTGTGTGTGTGTGTGTGTGTGTGTGTGTGCGCGTGTGTGTGCGTGTGCGGGTGAGGGTGGGCCTTTTCACTCAATAAACCACTGTGAAACCACACTGAAACGTAGGCCACTGGATAAGATGAGAATCTGGACGGTCTGGAGGTATAGAGTTGGACGAAGCGAAAGGTGCACCATAGCCATGTCGCGTGTTGGGAAGACATGAGAGCATTACCTTCTTTCCCTTTGTGGGTTTGAGGCGAACTAGCAGCTGTAATAAGACAGGCAGGCCGAAAAGAACTTGGTGGGGGGGGGGGGTGAAGAAAAAAAAATACAAAGACGAACAGGGCAGAGCAGCAGCTGTTGAAAAGAGGCCTGGGAAATCGCTGGGCTTTTTTCAAAGGAAACTGAACCTGTCCATACTTCTCAGGGCCCACATCCCCGACACACTCACACTATTCCGCACGGATTTTTGCTGTTGTTGTTGTTTGCACTCTGCATTGCGACCCGGCAACACAAAAACGGCTTCCATAGATAATTGACGATGAGCGGGGGGGAGACGGCCGGCGTCGGAACCAGACCGCTGAGAGAGCGTGTTATTTGTCCCATGTAAGTCGGGGGGGGGGGGGGGTCATTCGGCACTGCCTCACGCGTGACTCGGGGGCCGGAGGAACCACCCCCGCTGCAGGGAGACGAGTCTCTGCCTCAGACTCCCCCCCCCCCCCCCCCCCCCCCGTGTTCGGTTACCTTACGCCGCCTCGAGGCACATCCACCAAATACCATGATGTCACATAAAAAGCTGGGAGGACTTGATGTATAGCGCCAGGGTCTCTGCAGCAGACTCTCAGGCACTCGACACAACTCTGAGGAGACAAGGCACGTAGTACGACCTCTGGACTGGACTGGAGAAACACACGGCGCACACACACACACGGCGCGTTAGCATCATTCATCAGTGAGCCCCCCCCCCCCCCCCCCCCCCCCGCCTCCGTACGCTTTCAACCGGAAAACCCAGTGATTTGTTTGTTTTAGCCGGATCTGTTTTTAGATTTAGCGGTGTAAGTGGCTACTTGTGTAAGTGGCTATCGTTACGTATTCCGGGCTAGAACAGAAGATGGCACTTAGTGATCCCGGATAGACAGCAACACAAAGTACAGCGCTGGGGTGGCAGATTAAAAAGAGATACACAATGTTCAAAGAATGAGAGCTACAAAGAGTAAAAATCCCCGCGGCATCACGCACGGAACCTACACTTCTATCAGTTCTTCTGCGGGGTTCCAGGAGACGCTCTCTCGACACATTTCTGTCCGACAAGTATCGGCAACACAAGGGCCGAGAGTGAATACTGATGTCGAGCGCTGTTATGTCTGTTTCCCGGTCTCGTTGGATCACACCTCCTTCACGGTTGACCCGGGGCTGCAGCGGGCCTCAGTCAGAAGGAGAACGTGTCGCCAACATCAACACACTCTAACCGCTCAGAGCGAAGACGTGAGAACCGGCGGTCTCACCGACAACCGCCCCATTCCTTCCTACGTCTTCATCCCCCTCGTCTTCACGGTCCATCCGGCTCCCCTGCTCCCAGAGCGTTTGAGGCGGAGGTGATAGCCGGGGCCGCCAGCGACGTTAGCGTCGTCGTTCATTACAGGGTGATCAGAAGGGCTAGCTAGGGGGGGGGGGGGAGTTCTGTAGGGGTCTTTCTTCCTGGGGAATTAGCTTTCCTATGAGTCTGAATCCTCCTCAGAGCCTTTTACTATTTAGGAAATAATTTAATGCGTCATGATTGTAACATCAGACACGATTACATTTGATACATCACAAATAGTCACGACAGAGCAATTCAAGAGCCACACACAAACGTGAGTGCATTTCTGTTTCAAATAGGTGCCCCATTTCTATTTTTTACATTTACGAACACTGCTTCAACTTCAACAATCACTTCAGGTATGAGTGACACACACACACACACACACACAAGGCCGGTGGCCAAGGCTCAACTTTCATTCTTTTCTTCTATTTGCAAGGTGAACCAGGGAGCTGACTGATTTTCACCCTGTGGTGGGGGCTTGGTATTTAACTTGAGGCGTAGCAGTGGTTATCTGACTACACCTCCCAGAGGCCTACCCGTGATAATGTTGTTTACCCTACCATCCAGGCCATTCATTGTGTTTGTGTGTGTGTGTGTGTGTGGGGGGGGGGGGGGATGCGTGTGTTTAATGGTTTAATGGTTATTATGGGCAGGTCAAGTGCATGGATGGATTGTACCCATGGGAAGGAGCAGGGGTTGTCCTTTGGGACCCAACCTAAAAAAACAGCTACAGAAAGATCAAATGTAGATTCACACCGCCGTGCAATTTCAAATGGAATGCATTCATTTCCATATTTACTAGGCTTTCCACATTAAAATTGTATTTTATGACCCGTATAATTTTTTCGCAGGGTAATACATGATGATGATACAAAATTGGGTTTCCATGACATCCCCACAGGTTCCTGAAAGAGCCCGTTCTCTTCTTGAAGCCAGTTCTGCTCAGCCTCTCTCAGTTCTCTTGAGCCTCTCTCAGTTCTCTTGAGCCTCTCTCAGTTCGGTTGAGGCTCTCTCAGTTCTGTTGAGCCTCCATCAGTTCAGTTCAGTCTTTCAGTTATGGTTTAAAGAAAATAGACATTTGGGCAGAATGGTTTGGTGGAACTGAGGTCAGCAACCTGGCAATTCCTTGGCAGACAGAACTGTCAATCAACAAAACACATAGCCTAAAGGGATAGCCTTCATATTCTTTGGTTTGGCCATTTTATTTAAATAGATACTCAGTGTTTACATCAATTTAGGGACATTCAGAGCAAAAACGTTGTTATCCCCAGTGATGAGCAGAAAAGTTTTAAATAAAACATTTTTCTTTTATGACAACATCGAATGAAATACTTGAGTGTGCAACAAACTGAGAGGGCTTGAGAAGGCGCTATGCTTGTTAGCAGCTTGGCAAGTTGTTTCAAGACAGGGGTTGACTGCTAGAATAAAGGGGAGATGTGAGATGGACCGAGACCACAGCCCCAACAGACAGCTTTCTCTGGTTGCTATAGCAACACATGCAACACAGCCCCAAACCCCAGGAAATAATTCTGTGTAATCAGCACTACAGTGTGTATGTGTGTGTGTGTGTACGTGCACATGCGTGTGTGTGTGTGTACGTGCACATGCGTGTGTGTGTGTGTGTGTGTGTGTGTGTGGGTGTGTGTGTGTGTGCGTGCATGCATGTGTGTGTGTGTGTGTGTGTGTATGTGTGTGTGTGTGTGTGTGTGTGTGTGTGCGTGGGTGGGGTGGGGGTGTACTCCCAGAGCACTATGATGAATAAAGATGAATTCTCTTTTTTCTTTTCTACTTTGTGCAGACTGCAGCGTTGCACGAGAATATCTCTTTCCCTTGGATTTTCCACACTTTCATTTAAGGAGTGGATGTGAAAGTGCTCCTCCTGTGATTAAATATGCATATTCAACTCCCGTGCAGCTCCATAATTCAAGCGGCGAAGGAGGTTGCTGTCATGATCTTAATTTTTTAAATGAGGGAGTGAGGTTTACAACCCAGTCCACAGATGGCGTGGACATGGGTGTGTCTGTCAACAGCCCAGACTGCCGAGCGGTCTGCTTTTAGTCTTGCAATTATCTGAAATGAACAGGGTGATCCATTCCTATCAGGAGGACATCTCCGATATCGGCGGCGTGATTGTGACCTCAAAGCTGCTCTGAACTGGCCATGGTAATTATTCATTTTCTTCACTCCCACTCTTGCCTTTGATTCTTCTTAGCTGTGGATAGCGATGCCCTCGTTGGAGTTCCTTTTAAGCCTCTCTGGTTGGCAGAACCAGAACTTTTTTTTACTTTGAAGTTGAAAAGAAGTAGCTTTTTAGAGGCTAAAAAAAGTGGGATCATCTTATCCATTCTTAATTTGGATTTTTAAAATAAAGGAAGACTCGTGGACATCAAATTAAGGAAACCGGCAGTTACGAGTAACTAAAATCTAAACAGCGCCATCTCTGGTGAGACACGTTGATTACAATTTCCTTTCATTGACAAGAAGAGAACATCCATCTATACATACATACATACATACATACATACATACATACATACATACGTACATACATGCATACGTACATACGTACATACATACATACATGCATGCATGCATACATCCATCCATCCATACATACATGCATACATACATACATACATACATACATACATGCATGCATGCATACATACGTACGTACGTACGTACGTACATACATACATACATACATACTGTACATACATACGTACGTACATACATACATACATACATACATACTGTACATACATCCATCCATCCATACATACATACATACATAGGACTACTTATTTCCACCTTCTGAGGATTGAACCTAAATAGATACCACTCCATTATACCACTCCAGACATGGCCACCTCCCCCCCTTGAACAACCTTGAATCTGCAGCACAGCTCCCTCGCTGGACGCCCACGTTCGTGTTCTGCCCGCCAGCGATGTCCGCTGCCATCTTCTGTGTCCCACATGGGGGGTACATCATTAATACAATCAACATATTACAATCAGGGGGGCCAATAAGAAGACAAGTCAACAACAACAACAACAACAACAACAACAACAACAACAACAACAACAACAACAACAACAACAGCAAAGACAGCAACAACAGCCTGCCTTGGCGGTGACTCTGTGAGAGGTCGAGCGAGGTGACCGGGTCGCGGGGACGACACCGTGGCCCCGGGCAGCCGCTCCGTCCTGAGGGACAGCGGACAGCGCCACCGCGGCGGCTATCGACCAGCCAGAGGGCCGCCTTTGTCCCGGCGTCCCCGTTGTAATCAGCCGCTCCCCAGATGGACGCTTCCTCCCACGCGCCTTTCTGAAAGAAAGCCCATTTCAGGCTATACACACACACACACACATGCATGCATGCACACACACACACACACACACCAACACACACACACACACTCACACACACACACGCACACATGCACACATGCACACACACACACACACATGCAACGCACATGCACACACACACGCAACGCACATGCACACACACATGCACACACACACACACCCACGCACACACACACACGCAACGCACATGCACACACACATGCACACACACACACCCACGCACACACACACACCTGCTCAACCACATGGACAAACACATGCACACACACACACACACACGCACACGCACACGCACACACACGCACGCACACACGCACACACACACATGCACACACCCACACACGCACGCACACACACACACACACACACACACACACACATGCTCAACCACATGGACAAACAGATACACATGCACACACTTGAACACAAAAACACAAAATTAACACAAAACACACACTCACATTCAACACTCTCTTCTGGGAGTGACCCTGCTGAGCTGAGTTGACGGGGAAATTAAAGATGTATTTGTATACAATATATATACAGCGTTTCCATATTTCTCACTGTGCTTTATCTGTACGAGAAAGAGAAGCAATGTGGGATGATGAGGAGGGAGGTGGAGGGGTGGGGACGGGGGAGTTAAGGAAGAGGAACATCCAGGAAGAGCCAAGAGAGAGAGAGAGAGAGAGAGAGAGAGAGAGAGAGAGAGAGAGAGAGAGAGAGAGAGAGAGAGAGAGAGAGAGAGAGAGAGAGAGGGTGCGAGAGAGAGAGAGAGAGAGAGAGAGAGAGAGAGAGAGAGAGAGGGGGAGTGCGAGAGGGGGGGAGAGAGAGAGAGAGAGGGGGGGGAGCGAGAGAGAGAGAGAGAGAGGGAGTGCGAGAGAGAGAGAGAGAGAGAGAGAGTGGCAGAAAGGGTTGGGCAGGTTTGGGCATGAACTGAAGCTGGAGTGCCAGACCATCTGCTCTCTCTCTCACTGGGCATCCTATGTTCTATATTATTGTGACGGTGCAGGGAAAGTACATCATGTATATGTACTTATAGTTAATAAGCAAAGATATAGTTTTGTATATACAGTATACACTGCATATATAACTATATATAGATAGATATACATAACTATATATATAACTATATAAAAAATCTATAGTTTTAGTTTTAGTTATATAAAAATATATAAAATCTCTTGTCTAGTGGGCCTCATGAGACCGGGCCAGACCCCCCCCCCCCCCCCCCTCCCTCCATCCTCAGGCTGACAGCTAAGCGTTAACCACCCCTGCCCCCCCACTGCTTTGGCTTAAAACAGGAGACATGAAAGAGAGGGTGCGGGTATAGTGGTGTGGGCCTCTCCTTTCTCTCCCTCTCTCTCTCTCGCTCTTCCTCTCTCTCTCTCTCTCGCTCTTTCTCTCTCTCTTGCACTCCCTCTCTCTCTCTCTTGCTCCCTCTCTCTCTCTTGCTCTCTCTCTCTTCCTCTCTCTCTCTCTCTCGCTCTCTCACTCTACCTAGATCTCCTCTGTTCTCCATCCCTAGCCTAGCTTCACCCCACCCCTCGGCACTTCTACCCCCACCACATCAAGACCTGCTGCTGCTGCTCTATGGGGGAGGGTGGGGGGCTGGAGTCTGGGTGGGGGGCTTAGAGTCAGACTCAGAATGGCTTTTCATTTGACATGTTTTTTTTTTTTTTGGTCAGGTGCTATTCTCTTTCATCTTCCTCTTATTTTTGTTGGTGTTGTTGTTGTTGTTGTTTTTGGTATTCTTAACAAACCTCCCCCGAGGAGATGAGGGGAGGAAAGGAAGGATTTCAAAGTGAGAAATATTGACATCATGAACTTAGCCGATATTATGTGTGTGTCTATTTCAGGAGCAACATGTAGTGCTACTCTTGGCGTACAGTAAAAGGTCGAACGTTTTAACAATGTTCGCTCCAATTTTGTTCTTTTGCAAGTCTGTGTCAATTGTTCAATTCAAGGCCATGACTGGAGAGAGAAAGTCTTAAAAATGT
This sequence comes from Urophycis tenuis, assembly GCA_036785325.1. NCBI lineage: Eukaryota > Metazoa > Chordata > Actinopteri > Gadiformes > Phycidae > Urophycis > Urophycis tenuis. The sequence goes on along the minus strand of JAXIVH010000018.1, from coordinate 3,989,027 downwards.
ATTCAATACATTGATTAAAGTGGCTCTAACAAAAAAAGTAATAACCTCTATGTTTGGATAGTATATGTTTAAATGTGATATGAAGCTCGCTACAAGATGTTTATTATTGATTGTATTATATTTAATATTGAATGTTATACGGCTATGCTATGCTATTTGAACACAGTCGTTCTGATGAAGGAATCTGTGATGGTTCGATGGCACTACCATGTGGTGAAAAGTGGTCATGGCAGTTTTTAAGACCACCTGTCTAAAACCGATCATATTGAAGTAAGAAAAACGCCATGTAAGGACCTTTCTTTTGTTTAAAAAAAAAAAACAAACACAAACACAGTTCTGTTACATTATTCTGCAAACATTGTGTTTCCCCTGTTTCATTTCCACCCCCAGATGCCATTAGTCTCTCAAGGTTTAACGGTTTAAACAAATTTTGTTTATTTCATTCAATATTTAATATTCAATATTTAAATGTACAACAAATTCTGGACACTCCCACCCGTAACAATGTGATTGTCTGGCATTTCAAAATGTAGGACACCAACATCATTTCACAAGAAACATGGTGATTCTTTTTCATCTAAGAAGGGCCAGCATTTTCTCGATTTGCTACCAAAGTCCAAATGATTGAACAAGTCTCCCTACCTGAACGATAATCAATACTAGGGGATCAGTGTAGGTCAGAACTTGCTATGCAGCGCAAGTTGAATACTGTTTAGCCTCGCAGATAAGTATTAGCTCGTATAGCCTACTACTATTGCAATCCGCGGGCATGTGTTGTAACCTGTTGAACTGATACTGGAGGTATCCAGTATCAGTTCAACCATACCATAGGCTGTTTATGCCCATGGCAAGTTCTTGACAAGAAATGACGTGGACTCCAGGCTTTGTTATGGCATTAGCATGACCTATATCTAGCAGCAGGACTAAATAGCACCTTCTCTTTCATGTTCAACACATTTCATGGCCAGAAAAACTAAAAAGTATGAATACTCTGGCAGCAAAATAAATCAAATCTGGTTGATCACCTCTCGGTTTAAATGTCAGTATTACATCAGGATAAGAGTATTACACATGTTTGTGAAGGCAACGTACATTGTTATTCAAGCAATTCCTTTTAATTTGGCACAAGCGTGACATATACAGCATATTTAAAGTGTAACATTCACAGTGTGCTAGAAAGGCACCCTTGATCCAAGTAGACCTTTGTTCACCAAAATGTCGCCCTCCAACAGGAAAACAATAATAAACATTTTGAAATGTACATCGACCAGAAAACCAAAAGTATTGCGTTTTGGCCGAGCATGTTGTTTTCAGAGAAATGGTCCGAACTGAGCAACTGGGCGACAACCTGAATGTTTGACATGGAAATGTGCCGGATCGACTGATCGGGTCTGGCAGGGGCCTAGATGGCGTGGGTGAGGGGACACACGCCGGCTACAAAACTAAAGAAACAAACACAGTTCCCTACCGTACAATCAAGAATGTGAAGTGTTGAGTCATGAGATGAAAACTATTTGTTTTTTTTCCTATTTTTTCTGAACGATGTCACGTAATAATAAATAGATGCTTCCTTGTCAGAGCATATGTTGATCGCTACCGCCACCCCAGACGCACTGCCGTGAGTGTGAACATGGCTGAGTGTGGGCGTGGTACTGCTTCACCTTTTGGTGTGTTACTGCTTCACCGTTTGGCGTGGTACTTCCGCTGTACCTTCACTTGCTTTGGGATCGATTGACTCACATGTCAGGACGTTTAAAAAAAAAAATTAAAAAAAGTGCAAAGTAGACAACACAAAAAAAAAAACACAGACCAATAAAATAACGACGACGACAAAACGCTTGTTTTTTTTAAAAATGCAACACCTGTGTAACAATGAATTCCAGTCTGTAACGTTGTCCCGCGCTCCGTCCCGCCACGCCGCCTCTACAAACTCTTGGGCTTGTCGGGATCCGTGATGTACTTCTGGTACACCACGCCCAGGGTGGTGAAGAAGTTCCCCAGGAACAGCGCCAGGTAGGAGCAGCCACACATCACCACCTGGAGCGCAGAGGGGGGGGGAAGGTCAATCCTGGGGTCATCACAGTGACGTCATCAGCGTCGTATCACCGTACACACCGGTCACCCCAATGACATGCCGATGAAACGTCGGGTGATGGGTCGCTGCATGCATTGGGCATGTTCCTGATCCATGTTGTTATGATACAGATGTGTGCTGGTAGGATCATCCAGATGTGTGCATGATTAAGATCCAGCAGGAGGCAGCCATGTGTGAGGCTATGCAGCCTATTTGTGTATTAACAAGAGAAAATAGTTTAATAAAAAGGGGGCTGCTTAATAATAATAATAATAATAATTATTATTATTATTATTATTATTCCAATCATAATCTAGAATAATATTTAGCTTTCTCATTATAATTTTGTAATCACTTAAAACACTATGAGAAGTGGGAGGGAATGACTCACAGTTCCAAGGATTGTGCTTGGAGAAATTTAGATTTCCTTATTCATGGAAGAACGAGTGCCCTTTCACGACGGCAGGCCTCGTCCCCAGACTACTCCCCCTCTGGCCGCCCCCCCCCCCCCACTGGCGTACTGTACTTTGATGGTCATGGATGGCAACGGTGAAGGGAGTTTTGTTTTCGTGTGTGTCACACACTTGACTGACCTGAGCGCGGCTGCGTCTTCATTTAAGGCGACGTGTTGCCGCGTCGCCGCGACGTGTTGCCGCGTCGCCGCGACAACCCCAGGCAACCTGCACTTCTCTGTTTCCTTAAATAACTTCCTCATTCCACCAGCCCACCTCATAGCGGCAGCTTGGTCCGAGTGCCAGCCACTTCTCGAGTGCGGCTTCCTCTAATCATGTGTCAAGCTGACACATTTTTTTCCAAGCTGATTTTGATAGCATCTCTCTCTCTGTCTGTCTGTCTTGTCTGTCTGTGTCTGTGTCTGGCTCTGTGTGTGTGTGTGTGTGTGCGTGTGTGTGTGTGTGCATGCGTGTGTCTGTGTGCGTGTGTGTGTGCTTGTGTATGTGCATGCGTGTGTGTGTCTGTGTGTGTGTGTGTGTGTGTGTGTGTGTGTGTGTCTGTGTGTGTGTGTGTCTGTCTGTCTGTGTGTGTGTGTGTGCGTGTGCGTGTGCGTGTGTGTGTGTGTGTGTGTGTGTGTCTATACATTGGTGCCTACAGTTTGCTTTCATTCAAGGATGGAGACGTATACTGACCTGCCACTCTTTGCATTCTGGGAGCTGGCCCATTTTGAAGAGTGTCAAGCTGTTGTACAGCTGCCAGAACTGAGAACACAGGGAGAAACCAATCAAACAGGACCAAATGTAGATGTGGTATTCACTTGTTATTATAGTTTAGAGTCACTACCTTTTCATAGATTTGAAAAGAGGTGACCGGGAAATCAGGCAGAAAAAATGCTTAATTGCAAAGCAATGTAAAACAACACAATGGATTTCACAGCTGTTGTCAAGGGGTACAGAGCATGTCGGTACAGGCTTGTGCTTTGCTTTTCAACCCAGCTGCAAAGCAGATGAGACACACTCCGCCACAATGCACCGCTGCACGAGAAGCTAAAGTGACAGCATAAAAGCACCAGTCAGTTCCCAAATTCAGATGTGACACGACACGCCCTTGGAGGAAAACACTCACATGGCCGAAGAAGAGGAAGGGAAGGAGGAAGGTCAACCCTCGCCACATCCACGACTGGAAACCCTCTGCAGGAGAAAGGCACAGCAGAATAATAGATTAGATTAGATAAGATTAGAGTCAACTTTATTGTCATTGTGCAGCGTACAAGTACAGAGACAATTAAATGTAGTTGGCATTCTAACCAGAAGTGCAAAGGAGCGATTAAGGTTCAGTATTGTACATAAATAGTGCAATATGAATGGACAGTTGTAAAGTGACAGCAGTAAGTAAAGTGACAAGTAGTATGTGAACAGTGGCCCTGTAAAGTAACCAGTAAACAGATAGTAAGTAGTAACAGTCAATGGTAAACAATAAACAGGTAGTGCAAGTAGAGGTAGTAATTATAGAGCTATGTGTAGTACAGTGTAGTACAGTACGGTTGTAACAGAATAAGTGGAAGGTGTAGTGTTTTGCTGATGAATCTGTGTTCTGCCGCAGACCTTCTGCTGCAGTCATTCCCCACCCATCCACACCACCCTGGACCATCGCTCGTTTTCCTTTTTCTAACCACTGAATTTGACTTAAGCAGTTTTAAGTGCCTCCATTATGTCTGTCCATGAGGGCGAAGGGATTCCTAATGCTGCGTTCCTTCTCAGGATTTTTCCTTTGTAGTGAAGGGAATTTTTGCTCTCTGTGGGGTAACGGGTTAAGGGTTAAGGGTTAAGGGATGGTAACTATGATAAAGGGCGATACGATAAAATGCGCTCGACTTAAATCGATTTTTATCAATCACATACTACTACAGGGACAATGTGACCCTTGTTTTGACCATTTTTGACCATTTGTTTTTACATCTACCTATAAAGAGACAAATTTCTGTTTGCATGTATTCATACATACAAACAAACAGGGATTGTAGAGATTGTATTGTGTGACCTTCCCAAAACTCTAGCCCTACCTCCCCCTTGGCGTGTGTTGCCAGGGACCCGCGGGGGGAGTGTGGTGTCGACTTCTTTGGACACACGACAAGTTCAGTATTAATAAACTTTGGACAAACAAAACAACAGCAGCGGGGGGCGTGGCTTCACGACTCAAGCAGGCCCACACAAGCCGGCGGGCGTTGTCAGCGGTTCATTGCGGTCACTGTACGTGGATGCTGGATTTTACGACCGTTCCATTACTCTAACTGTCATTAAAAGCCTTGGTAAGAGTCTGTGTGTTTTCTCAACCATCCAGTCGATCTGCTTCTGCTTCGGGTGCGTCGATCGGAACCCAAGCCAGTGCGGTGTAGAGAGGGAAGTCGTTTGAGCAATCTAGCAATCTAGCCATCTAGCGTGCACTGCACTGGCATGGATCACATGTCAGAAAGCATAGGTTTGAGGAGCTTGTGACCAAGAGACACAAGATGGATGCACGTGTCTCTAAGACACACGAAGAGCATTGAGTTTTTGGTTACCATTTTATCAGGAAATGATTTAATCGGCAAACGTGTCATTAGCAGGCAATGCGGGAGATTCAACCCAGGATCTCTGATACAGTCATCAATTGAAATGCTTCACCAGTTAATTCACCTGAATGATATATGCACATCCTGTATGCAACCACCGATGAGGATGTAGTGTGTCTATGCTAGCCAGTTAATTGACTAACATATTGACATGTGTGTGCAATAGTAAATGATGACTCAACCATACAACTTTGAATGACATAACAGCAAGAGTGGCTGACGTGTACCCACCAACTGTCAAGTCCATGTTGTGCCTTTCACCCAACGCTCGGAGCCTGTACAGACAGCCACTCTGGTAATAGTACTGCAGGAACTGGACAAAACCTACTTTGCATGAAAAAGAAAGAAAAACACAAACAATCAAATCACTGAAACCCGGCAGCAGCTTTTTCTAAGTGCACATATACTGTGGGACAGTAGGCATTGACCGAGGGCTCTTACTTTGGTATAGACAGTATGTTAAGAACTGGTTCCTGAACATCTGGTAGAGGGCACCTTCAGGCCTGCAAAGGAAGCCAACCATCAATTACTTGAGCTTAATTTGTATGATCTGTGCATGTATTGATCGGTATGCATAGTTTTATCAAGTGAACGGTCTTGGTAGCTGCCACTTTAATGCCTTCAATAGCTAAATATTTGCCATAAGGGTCAGGAATTAATGCTTGCTAAATGACAGTAAAATTAGTTATTATTACTTCACTTAGAAGAGATTGAAACTATCGTAGCAATTTGTACAGATTTTTCGGTGGAATTTAGGTAAATGTTTACCTGTATCGTTATTCATGTTGTATTAATGCAGCATAGTTCAGAAAAGCAGAATAAATAGGCCTAAACACCAATTCCGAGCCTAAAATCTTGATTAATACATGAGGGCTTCACGGTTATTATGTATTATGTTATAAGTAATGTAATGTTGATTTTCATCCTTAAGTTTGTTTGCAACAATACGACGATCACACATTTAAGGTGCTTAAATTACTTACTAAAAAAATAATAATCTAATAATCCTGTAATCTTGTGAACAGTGTTATGCTCTTAGAATAAAACAATTGTCTAAGCAACCGAAGGCGTTTACATGGGTTAACAAAGCCACTGATTGACATATCAAGATAAAGATCAGTTTAGTTGTGTGCGCAATTTTGGATTCGGCAATGAGCTAAACGTTGCAATGAATGCACACAAAACAGAACGCATAAATAAATGCAATACATACACGGGAAGTTAAACCAGCGGCATGTTGACTCACCACGTTAGCATGACCCCAGACAGGAAGGTTGACACGTAGTGATGGAACACCCACCAGCCCTTGATCCTGAGAACACACAGCGAGGGCACGGCGTTGAGATCACGCCACTCTCGGTCAATACCTTCCAACAGCGCTAGCGTACGTTACTCGGTCAGACAAACAGAAGCCCTTCCGTACCTGGAGCCGTTGCTGATCAAGATGCTCTCCCTGATGGTCAGCGTGCAGTAGTACCAAACCAACAGGAAGTTGAAAAGCGCATCCAGTGCCCTGCATGACGACAGCAAAAACACACAGGCGAGTTGCAGTTGTCATGTCAATGTAGCAAAAAAAAAAACGAATGACGCGCGCGTAACGCCTGGCAATGGCATCCTAGTGTAGCTTTCGCTCACCTGTAGCTCAGCAGGAAGCGGCAGGTGAAGGAGAACAGGAAGAGGATGACCGTCAGGACCAGTTTAAATTTCTCGTATTCATCCTTGTACGCAAATCTGTCGGAAGGAAACGGACGGCTGTTACCATGGTACCGATGGTATCAGCATCTGCATCAGCATCTGTATCTGCATCAGCATCTGCATCTGCACAGTGCGATTGGTGGGATAACACGGCTTACTTAGAGTGCTTGTTGAGGAGTGTGACGTTGACGTTCCCGAGAACCAGAGAGAGGTATAACCTGCAGAGGAGCAGAGGGGAGCACACTAGTCAGTGGTTCAGCAGGTCAATCTCAGTACATCTGTTATTTGTTTAGGAAGCGGTTGTAAAATGTCAAACCCGTTCTTCTTCGGCAGGAATGCTTCCATCTCAAAGAAAATGTCCGGCCTTTCCTTAATGCTGTCCTGGATGTCTTTTATGGTGTTCATTTCCTCTTCACTCAGGTCTTGGGTTTGGTGGTTTGTTTTACATCTGAGACAGAAGCCCATGGAAACAGTGTTTGTTTATATCTATCATTTATTACCATATAGTTGCATCCTAAAAGAGAGTTGGGCCCCTACTTGCTCCCAGGGCTCTCCCTGGGAGAAGGCGATCTTAGGGTGTTACAGTTCACAAGAAGGTCAGAAAGACAGCGCCAGGAAACTCCTATTTTACTCAGGGGACAAGTCCACCAAACTGTAGAATGGGGCAGCAGCAGCATGATGGCAAAATGACTTTAGATTTTTTTTTTTTTTGTTATATCCCCAATCATTCATCAAAGGGATGCAGACAAATGTACAGTATATACATCTAAGTAGTGGGTTACGTCAATGATCAAAACAAATGCTTCTTCTCTAGAAACAAAAAGTGATGTGGGCTGTAATCTGGGTTCCAGCAGTCCCGCTGTGTGATGGCAGAACTTCTGGGGGGAGAGGCGGAGACAACACCTTACACCTTGTTTCCTGTTTACGTCACAGAGATATCATACCAAAGACAAACTGATTTGAGCTTGTAGGTGAAGCTTTTAGAAGTGGATTTCAATATGTGTATTTCCACAGTGGCCACAGTGCTGATTTGAAACTGATTACAGACACTTTTACTGTTGTGCTGGCCGTACACAGTGTTCGCACTTACAGATGTAAGTACGAGCCACTACATCTTAACAGCCACTTTCAGCGGGATTATTGGTTGAAAAATATATGAATGGAAAGAAAGAGAAATGCCCTGTTCTACCAGATTTTACCTCATGTGCCATCAGACTGATTCTGCTGCAAAAGGCACAATATTTCCTCATCCATGAGTAAACTCACACCAGAAAGTGAGCACACTGTGTGACAGTGACATAGACGCAAACTATGGAAAGGCATCCTAGGATACTTCTACTTGCCTATTGGAAATACCTACTCTTTTAATGACACAGCCAACTCCTTCAACTTCTTCCTTTGACGTGTAATAGCACTGCTGCAGCTGTCTTGCAGTTTGGTGACCTCTTCTAGTTTCTGCTTATAAAGACGGTGGGTATCCTGGGGAAAACCAACAAAGCATTATTTCTATAGGCAAACATAGTCTACAAATAATGTACTTGTACTTAATAACGGTGCCCCAATCTACTGCTGTGGGTATGCTAGAATACATACAACGTGTGGCAATCTCGCCCTGTTCGCAAATATTTTATTCTAAAAAAACACACAACACGGACTGAGAGAATAAGAACGCAGATGTGTTTAGCCTTGATTGTAAATTAAAGCAGTTTTGTTTTATTCAGAAATTAACAAAAAAGTGGATCCGCAGCTTGTGAGGTCTCTCCCGTTAACAGTAGGCTATAGTGGAAAGTAAGGGCATTATTTATAACACATGACTGATCATCTTATATTAGTTGCATCGTTAATAAACTAATAATAACGTGGACGTGCTGGTTTGATGGATATACTTCTATCCAGACAGGATCACGAAGTGAAGGCAGTAAAGAAAAGCGTCTAACCTGGGTTCAACATTTGCCTGTCACTTATTTGAGTAAACTGCGCTAGCTTGACACATCTTGACGGCGTACTCGCGTTCATTGTTTTTGCTTTCCCGGTTTACATCGATACACGGATACAAAAACTCCTTTACCTGGACTTCTTGATAGTCTTTCTCTATAACCTCCCATTCTTGTAAGCACTCACTGAAACTATTCGGGCTCAACATTGTTGTAGTCTGGTCCGACAGAGAAGCCCTCTCGGCGGGTCGTAATGGCAACCTCCGGTGTGCAACAGTTATGTCCTGTCAGCCAGCCACGTAGTGAGCACCCCGTCCACTCCGGCTGCGGCGCAACTCAATCGTCCAATGAAAATCGTCCTGAAGGTTCTTAGGCGCGGTTTAAGGTCGTCTCAGCCAATAGAAGTGCTTGTACAGTCGCGTTCAAGGGCTTATGTCGTTCTCATGCGCTCTTATAGGATGGTCGCTGTATTTTAAGGCCTTTGGACAAACGTTTCGCCGTTAGATATTTGGTTTTATTTGTATTTTAGTTATACGAGTAGCCTAATTATATCATTGTTATTATGCTGGTCGATATAAAGGAATCACTCAGAAACAGTGTTTGCAGATTTGTGAGAGATACTTATAAGGCACAAGTTGACTTTTCTTTAAATGCTTTGATCAAAAGTAAGGCTCAGAGATATCCGTTGATCTTTGTCCCGTTGTGTGAAGCTCCCAGTCGGATAGCTGTTGCACAGACCCCCTGTTTGGCCTCATGTTAAACTTGCAATTTTTCACATAGTCCCATGCATCCTGTAGGGGTTCAAACAGAACAATGAAAAAATACAATGAGGAAAAACAGGAAGAATTAGTAATCTCGTCAAAATGAAAGGCGCTGAAAGAACCTAAGTCATCATCATGCACACAGCACAAGTAGGCTACTCACCTCCAATGAGTACTTGAAATGGTACATGAGATAAGCTATGATAGCAGCACTACAGCGGCCTATACCATGGGTGGAAAACACCAGCACAGGAGAGCCCTTATTCACATGTGAATCTGGACACAAAGACACAGTGGGCAAAATTAAAGATAACAAGAATGCAGGAGTTCATAAATCTTTACAGATTGCAGATGGTGGAATTAAGAAATTGAAGATGATCAGTTCAAACAAAAAGGGCCCAATTCGTTTCTGAGGCAAAACATATACCTAGTTTAAGCTCTTCAAGTGCCTTGAAAAGCACTATGTAAACGCAATTAATTATAAATATTAAGAATGTAGTTATTGCTGGCATTCTGGACACCTACTGTATACAAATAACCCACATTATGCTTTTCCAATGTTTTTCTTTTTTTGAAGCTATTCCTATCTTGCCTAGTGTTGTGTTGTTTGTTATGTTGCCATTTGGTTTGAAGAGCTTGTCTCTCGAAGCTCGACAGTGCCCCCCTGAGGGCAATGGATGGAACTGGTTATAGAGTGAGGGCAGCAGAGGGTCACGCACTGTGTGTTTGGCCTTCAATCTGCCCTGCTCTTCATATAGAGTGGACAACCTCTGTGTCCGGTCAATTGTCTTCCTCAAATCACGATAAGCATCCATATATATATCACGTGACAAAGACAAGTCAACAACAACCTTGAACAATTACAGCAATTGAACAATAAAAAAGACCATGCTGCTTACCAATAAAAACACATATGCTCTCCAAATGAGTGTACAAATCTTCCGTCACAGAATCTGCGATGCACACATTGAGTATTGTGTGGTTGTCAGCTTCAAAGCTAATCCCAGGAAAAAAAAAAATCTGGAATTAATAAATTAATAAATTGCATATTTGTTTAAAGTAATGCCTATGTTTAAAGTAATTGCTCAACGATCCCTTACTCAATTGCAGTACAGGAAACATTGACCATGGCACTGATCTTCAGGTCCTCACACATGCTGCGACTGCTGGCTTGTTTGTGGTCAGCCATATACAATTGGCCCGCTAGAATCTCCACTGGGTAGGGCTGGAAAACGTCCAGCTCCTAAAATAAAACCAAAAAGCACCCCTTCAACTTGTACATTTCTAATTCATCAACACTATCGACTGTTAATTGTGGTAATATGACTACCTACCATTATAGTGTACATGATTTTAACACTTCTGAAAAATGGGTAGAGTGCGGAGAACTTCTGATATCCTCCTTTCACGATGCAGACGGGAGAGAGGCTGACCTGTGCGAGGACCTCAGCACATCTAACAGCTTCACCTGTAGAACATTATGCTATGTCATTATGTTATGTTATGTCATTATGTTATAGCATGTGTCATGGAAGAGTAGGTTATGCCGGACCTCAATTGCTTTAGCTTTAGTAGGCCTATGTCTGTTCATTGTCAAGTCTATTTTGATCGCATAAGGCCGCTCTTACCAGAGTCTTCCAGAGAACTTGTGTCAGAGTCGTACACCACTATATGCCTCATGCTCTCAACTTCTACATGCTCTGGAACAACAAACATGCCTTTGCTGTCCTGAAAATGTGATGATTGCACAAAAGTTAGATTAAGGAGACAAATTGTTTGTCACTTCAATGTCACGCTGTGACAAACATGTGTTTGCTTACCCGCTGTGCATTTTTAGCTGTTATGATATGGCTGGTGTTATAATCCCACTTTTCTCGAGCATCTGGTAAGAGAAAATCAGACATGCATGGGTGTAGGATCCACTTTTAGAAATGATACTGCCCCCCCCCCCCCCCCCCCCCCCCACACACCCACACACACACACACACTTTATAAATAAAACGTGTTAATTAAAATGTTGACGCTTTTGATGATATTTGATCACATGAAAATATAATATAAATAATTTCTATATGACCATGGAAATGCATCAAATATTAAAATTGGGTTCTATAAAAAAGTAGACAACAGCAGGGTAGGTATTAAACTCACTAAAGTTAAACACACAAAAGTAAACACTACTTTTACTCTCATTCTCTTTTCTTTCATGGACTGTTGGAATAGCTGAGACATAACATGAAAGTGCGTGTAAATGCAGGAAAATTACATAGCAAACATGTTCAGCCATTACAATGCTTCCTCCGCACTTGCTAACATGTAGGCACCATAGGTAAAAACGTTATTAAAACTAGATAATAGAGCTCTTTTGCAGCCCGCCCCATTCGCTGTAATATTCCCACATCCAGCATAGACTTACCAATCAAGTAGAGGTAATTCATTTCTGCCAATTTGGAAACACGGGTGTACTGATTGAGAATGTTGTATAACACACTCGGTTCACAGATACTTAGGCCAGCCATATTGCGTGACTAGGCTATGGAATACAGTAATATCTATTCGACATTATACACACTACCAGTATTTCACCTGTCCTGGATCGTGAGTGTTGGAACCACAAAGAGTTTAAACTCAAACAGGCTGTCGGGTTGGCTACGTTTGTTTGTAAATCGTTGCATAGCGACGCCACGCCAGCAGTGACCCTCGGTGTCTCGGTAGGAAGAACCCAATGCAGACACGGACAAACAAGGTAACCGCCTATAAATAATAGTAATTTATTGTGACCCAGCATGGGATTCACGATGGCAGCAGGTTGGTATTAGTGCTTGGCGTACGGCGAGTGAATTCCGAGTGCAGGCTGGTAGAACAGGTGTGTTCAGACGAACGTAGGATCTGACGCTTTGGACGTGGTGGACGCGGCGTGCAGGGCACCTGGCGTTGCTGTTGGCGCAGGGTTCTTGCAGAGTGGTGAGGATGACTATTGGGATGAGTGCAGGTGATCTTCTCCCAATAGGAAGACATCATGGCTGCCATTTAAAAAGCTCTCCTGAAGATACGTTCTCGGCCTCACTGTGACTTGATTTATTTGTACCATTTAGATATATTTTGTACTGACTTTCATATGCAACTATGCAACTATAAACAGATCAACAGAGGATGCTATCTGCACAGTGCTCCACGCCACCATCTCCCATCTGGAACAACAGGGATGCTATGCCAGACTGCTCTTTGTTGACTTTAGCTCTGCCTTTAACACCATACTCCCGGTCAGACTGACAGAAAAACTGCTGGACATCGGACTCCCAGTCACCACCTGCTGCTGGATTACAGACTTCCTCTCCAACCGTGTACAGAGAGTCAGAGTTGGGCCCCATCTCTCCACAGCCCTCAGCCTCAACATTGGCTCCCAACAGGGCTGTGTCCTGAGTCCGCTGCTCTACACTCTGTACACCCATGACTGTGTCAGCACCCACCCAGACAACACCATTGTTAAATTTGCGGACGACACCACCTTAGTGGGACTAATCTCTGGTGGTGACGAGACTGCCTACAGGGAGGGGGTCCAGAGGCTGGTGGAGTGGTGTGATGACAACAACTTGGTCCGACCTCAACACCTCTAAAACAAAGGAGATGATTGTGGACCACACTTTCTGAGGATCCTTAAAAAGATCAACTTAAAGAGGGAGCTGCTGACTGTCTTCTACCGTTGCTCCATTGAGAGTGTGCTGACATATTGTTTGTGTGTGTGGTTTTCCAGCTGCACCACGGCACACAGAAAGGAACTACAAAGGGTCATTAACACCGCCAAAAAGATCGTCGGTCATCCTCTCCCCTCCCTACAGGACCTTCACAACACCCGCTGCCTGAGAAAGGCACGCAGCATCCTGAAAGACAGCTCGCACACAGGACACCGGGTGTTCCAGCTGCTGCCCTCAGGCAGATGTTTCAGGATGCTGAAAACACGGACAAACAGACTCAGAGACTGTTTCTACAACAGGGCCATAGCCCTGTTAAACAATAACTGACACAATCGTGTCATTTCAACCATGTCATTCCACTTTCAATTTCACATTCATAAAGAACATGTGCAATAAGCTTTTCTTTTTTCAATACAAAAGTGCAATATTTCTTACGCTTGATTTCACACTGTTTCATCACAGTTACTTTCTAATTTGTATATAGTATTTGTATATTCTTTGTTGGTATGTTGGTATGTGTCTTGTTTTAGTTATTTATTATTTAATATTTATCTTTTTGCAATGAAGGGAGAGCTGTGCCTCAATTTCGTTGTGCCACCGTATTTTTTTATAGGCCTACTGTTGTATAATGCCAATAAATATTCTATTCTTCTATTCTATTCTATATGGAAATTGAGTGTTATAGTTAAGTTGCATGAGGCTACATTGACCTATAGGGGAACAGTGTGACAAATCATTAGTTTAGGATAAAAACACAACCTACTTATTAGTTAACTTTGCAATTGTATATGTGTAATATCACTAATATAAGTGCCTTGTTCAATACAGGCATTTTGGCTACTGTCTATAGGTTATATATTTTTTTTATATCGTGACATAAGAACATTAGAAATTATTCACAATATCAAACTTCAAATAAACAAATTTGCTACCTCTTTGCTTGATATTTTAGGACATGTCTGGGCTATACCACCAGTGTAGTGAACTGAAACATATGTAGTATGTAATATACAAATCCATATCGTACTCTCTCATTGGTTTAGCGGAACGAAAGACGCGAGAGCACATGGGAAGGAACATAACTTGAATTATTAGTTAAATGAACATACATTTAATAGGTAGACCTAAACAAAACAACAAATTGCATGTTAAATAACAAAATAAGGTCACGAGTGTTGCTTCTGCTTTGACATGTTGTCATAATCAGCATTGCTTTCAACCCGAATCCCTGTGAATATTTATATTGTGACGCGAGGCCATTGTGGATTATGACGACATGTTGAGGCTAACGGAAGCGTCTTCCTTTAACCGCAACATGTCTCCTAATCAACAGTGAAATTGTGGATTATGACGACATGTGAGGCTACTCAACGTGTCGTCATAGACTCACGAGTCTTCCGTTAGCCTCAACGTGTCGTCATAATCCACAATTTTACTCAGAATCGATTATAAGCGTTCACAGCCACTATTGGGAGATCAGAAGAGACAGGTGAGCTTTGTCCTCCTCCTGAGCCCACATCCTGTACGTCTTTCATGCTTATCTCCCTCAGTGCGCCGGTCGCAGGTGCGGCGGATGCGCTGCGGGGGTCTTGGTCCTCCCGGTCGGGGGTCGCCCTGCATCCATCTGGCTAGCGAGTGGACTTGTTGCGCAGGGCTCCCACCGCAGTTGGTTTAGCACGTCGGGAAAGGCCGTGGGTGGGATTGCTCTCTTGGTGTGGAGTCCCTGCCTGGTGGTGTGTAGATTGTTTCGCTGTTCCTCGCCGCTGCCCGCAGGGGGTGCGTAGTAGCCTTCCTGAGCGCTCCCTCTCCGTTCGCCCCTCACCTTGCGCCTACTGTAGGCCTATATTACTTGTGTTTTACATGCATACTTTCCTCTGTTTCTTCTGCCTATTTATGTCACCTTGGTCTCAACGTGATATATATATATATATATATATATATATATATATATATATATATATATATACCCTATAAGGGGAAAAAATAATGTTGTCATGATGCATTGGTCTAACCCAGAGTTATTTTTTCAATCGCGAGAGAAACGAGAGGATTGCAACTAGTGTTGCAATCCATCTTTGCATAGATGGACCAGTTCACAGTGCTGGGATTCCCTGGGGACGGAGCCTACGACACTGTTATGAAATGTCGAAACAACATCAATGGACAAGTTTTCGCCTGTGAAAAAGTGTGTCCCACTCAGAAGACAGGAGCCGCACAACACCATTGACATGGAATTGACACTGCTTGCGGTAAAAAAAAAGAGGCTATTTTACACATTGTCTGTATGTATGTCTGTCAAGTATGCGACCCCCAACAAATGTCCATGTAAAACATGAACGTGTCGACTGCATGCTTCCTATGCTCTTATTTTCCCTCGTGCTGCTCAGAGACTGCGACATGACAACTTGACCCAGGTGGTGTCCTCAGTTCACGGAGAAGAGCCACCTGCACTGTGTGTTTGAGCTGATGGACCGCACCGTCGGTGAGCACATGGAGCTGCAGCCCCTGGGGTCTGGACAGCCAGCTCCTGAGGAGAAGGTGCACCTTTCAGATCCTGCGTGGCATGGGGTTCCTCCACAGCATCAATGTAAGACACCCGCTTCACTTCAGTCGCATGGTGTCCACGCTTCCCCCCCGCCAAACCAGCCCCGCTAAAGTCCTCCACCTCACAACTATGCCATCTGCATTGACTGAGATTAGCGCAAAGCCAATAAGTACACAGAATGAAATCAGTTTGGGGGCAAGGTCTACATTCTAAACCTGGTCTGCTTGTGGGGCTGGCTTGTGTTTAAGTGCAGGTCCTATCTTTAGAGCCACAGCAGACGGTGCACAGCATTAAGCCTTGTGTGATTCTTTTCTTCTGTACAGTTGTTTCTTATCTTACCAGGTCCTCTAATTCAGAGATGAGAGCCCAGTTCAGAGCAGAGTGCACCATATCAGCAGGAGTCTACAGTGGGGAAGAGACCTGTAGCTGCCGCTCGAAATACGGCAATGTGTTACTGTGGCAACACCGGAAGTAAGAGTGCGATTGTCATTTGATTTCTAACTGTTATTTTACTATATTGTTTATTTATTACCTGATATGAATTAATGATGATAACTAAATGCAGTCTAGTTCATGGTTCTGCTGTCAAAATTGAAATGGCTAAAGCAAAATGGAAGGAGAGGTCACTTCCTGGCCAAAGTCAGACGTGAACCGGAAATAGTCATTGACACAGAAAGAGACGAGAGACGACTGTCTACTACTGGCTAAGCAGGCGTACACGGTAATTATTCTCAATATTGAGACTTATGTACCCATGTATTAGAAACCAATCTGTGAAAATAATGTATGTGAAATGTGTTTTATTTTGCTGCAGTTTTCACAGTGTTCCGTAACTTTGTGGAGAGAATAAAGTGGTTGTGGACATCAGTAAGAGGCGTACATTGTTTGTAACCAGGGTAGATACAAGACCACTGCTACCTTCACACCCGGCCACATTACCAATTGCCTATAGCCAGAACCAGGCATCTTATGCCTCCCAGCGATGAGAGCCACAATAGAGTCCAGGTTCCCCTCAGCAGGAGACCTGCCAAGGCCTGGCCCCAAACCTTGTCCAAGCTGACCCCAGAGAGTTATCTCACTTAGGGGGAGACTTGGACAAAGTCCTGGCTGCAGATGCTACCAGAACACACCAGGATAATGGGTACCCACCATTTTATTATTGTATATTGGTGCCATTAAAACACCAGTAGCACCAAATGGATTATTATTATTATTTATTTATATTACATAGTTACATATAGAATTTGTTGATAAGGAGTAGGTGATTTAGAAAACCACATCTTGTAGGGTTATTGAGGATACATTTTCACATTTAATCATCGACTAGTAACATTGTCGATGATACAATGCATACTGTGAAGAGGAAACATTGAGAAGAGCCAACATAAGTAAGGTAAGGTAAGTAGGTAAGTAGATTTAATATCTGGCAATTTAAAGAACTGTCAGTCTGTCCGTCTGCAATGTAAACTCGGATTTCAGAAGAAGATACTGCAAAACATCCAGGGGCTAAGGCCGGAAAATGTAAGCTTGTCTGCCATCAGACTTAGACTGGTCCAACGTCTGATTAGCCAAACTTTTCCCAAAAGCAGTTATTACCATGGTCATGGCTTGTGTATTAACAAAAACAACCACACCATCTTTTTCTTCATCTTTTATCTTTCTGAGTGCCATTTTGAGAGTTTTTGAGTGGCAATATCCTATTAGACCCCACACACAGCCCAGCAAGATCGCCCAACATTATCTCGACAGTCTACTGGTAATCAAGGACACGTAATTAGACGTTATGCAGCTGAACATGAAAAGGGGTTTGATCCAAGTCAGGGAAATGCCTTGAATCTGCCAGACTGTCAACCAACGTATAAACGCTATCTGGGTCTCCACCAAACGTAGACACAAATGTAAATGACTGAATTGAATATTCAACTTGGAATAACGCTTTATTAGACAGGTACAAGCAGTAATGAATGAATCTTTACACTATAAAAAGACTACAGAAAAACATGCAGAGAATACAAGACAATAATCAGGGAATGTGGCTACACGCATAGAGCAGTGTCTTTTATCTCTTATAAACTGTTTTCCCAGTTATACGAAGGCATTATTTAGGAGGCCATGTGTGAGTGTTCTGTTTTCTAAGACCATTTGCTGTTGGTTCCCAGGGTCCACACGGGTTGATCTTCAGTGGAGCTGACTGGGCCTAATTTCCTGTGTATTGGGAATCATAACCTCTAAATTTCATATGATACCCACCTAATTTCCTTATGATACTGAGACCATTTTACTACACTTACAGCAGTAATCAATATGAAACCAAACATGATATGAGAATTACATAGCAAAGTAATGCAAACATTTACGCATACTTTCCCTTCTTCACCCCCATGGCTGTGTCTTTGACATGAAAGGGCCGACTCTTTGACCCCCAGATGGTTGGGAGTGGGCCGGTGGAGCAATGGAGAGGAAATACAGTTAATTATATTGCCCTGGGTTCCTCTGCAGTGTGTCAGTAGGAGACAAACCCCCACATATATCACTGCATCAAAGATCAAGCCAAAGAAGGTCCCGGCTAGGAATTTATCCCCCTACAACCATGTCAAAGCTTAAACCAGGTGCACTAACTTCAAATGGTTATGAAGTGAAAGGTTTGAAGGAACAGGACACACAACAGGGCAAATATGCACAGGTTGAGATGGACGGTAGCCCATTTCATGGTTATTTGCGCGAAGCCGTTCACGGTTCCCCATTCAAATATCGCAAGGGTAAATAAAATATATTGAATGTTGTGACTGCTAGCCACCTGTCTGGAAAGAACAATATTGAACCTTAATTGGTTTTTGAATAGCTGGCAATAAAGAGCATACGCGTGTAAAACACCATAAGAGGAACACTGAACATTTTCACAGAAGGTTGCTCCTCCATGCCAAAGTGGTTTCCATGATTTTTGTGAAACCAAAAGGCAAAGTGAATGACCCAAGCTGTATGTAGCAGTGCAATTCTGGTGAGTGTATTGCCAAATACACATAGATAGGACTTATAGCCAGTTGTTAAGAAAAGACATAAGATGTTATGTATTTGACAATTTGACTGTAGCCATTGAGTATAACAGCACTGAGACTTTTAACTGTATACATATCACTGCTCTAGAATTATGATTTGAAAGGGAGCTCCCTCATCTAAGAATTAAATGGTCTTTGGTCATCTCGAATTTGTTAAAATGGTGCTTTTACACAACAATATTAACAAATGTTGTATCCCTCCGCCCCACATTGGTTGGTGCCAAAATGATTTGCGATCTAAGATGATTTGTGGTCATCTCATTGATAATTGACCTCACTTATCTCTAAACCCTGGCTACAACCCTGGACAGAGGTGTATTGGAGACCTGCTGCAGGATTTCAAAATTGAATTGGAAAAGCCAACCCAGACCAGCAGGGCCAAACTGATAGATGTCTAGTCGTCTCGCTGAGTTGATTCTGCATATTTTGAAAGCTTCAGTAAATCTTTGATTTGTGTGGTCTCCCCCAAGTGAGCACGGAGTAACATTCTGTGTAGACTCCTGGCTCAAATGGAACACAGAAGCTTCATCCAATAAATCTTTCCTGTTTGAAATCTTCCCATTGAATGCTTGGGCTGGCAAAGTATACCGTGATAATGAAGGAAGCCAGGGGAAGATTCACTTTGTTTGCACCAACACCATGAACCCACTGGTGTGGCCAAGCATCGCTGAAGCATAATGGATAACGGAGCAGGATGGAGATAAGCTTAAAGAGGGGTAATTGACTGACTTAAAAAAAAAAAAAATCCATGAAAATGTGAGAAATGTCTTTCCCTCTAAATGTGACCTTTCGATGGCCAAATGGTGAGTCGCTGTTCTCTTGCACTCATGTCTCCAGAAAGCATTCTGATAAAAGCACACAGCTGTGCCCCATCCACCATGTCAGACTCATCCAACTGGAGAGAATGTCACATGCTTTATTTATTTATTTAGGATGAAAACTTTTAAGTCTGACATTTAAAACTTTCAATATAATAGAATGGTGTTTTATGAACAATTCACTGCTGTTGGCTTCACTGAAAACGTTACTAGCAAAAATGTAGTCATTTCATAGACATCTATGTCTTTCTTAAGGGCTTGTTTGGCAAGACAATACATATTCAAAGTGTCTTGGTGTTGCATTTACAAACCACTTGACAGAATGCAGTGTAACTATGGGAATCCGAGCCCAAGTAGCCCAGATTTCAAATATGTGTATTCCAAAAAAAACACATAGACAAGAACACGAGGAAAGTAAACATGTTGATCTGTCTTCACGTTGTGTCACGTTGCAGTGGGCCTCTCAGTTTGCAGTTCTATTGCTCTCATTTTAAATTGTCTTCAAACCTCATTGAAACAAAGATCTTTCGGTCAGAAACAGAATCTTTCAGACTCTGATGTGGATAAATCTCTATCAATAATCATGCATGTGAGGAATTGTACTGTGTGTGATGATACAGGCAACACGAACTCACTCAATGATCAAACAAAGATGTCAAGGCTACATTACTATTTAGACAATTTCCCTCAGGGATCAATAAAGTATGTCTGTCTGTCTGTCTGTCTGTCTATTTATTTAGTCTCTCAGTATAAATCACACACAGGTTGGACAAACAGGTCATCTTCTTCTTTCTGTTCTTTCTTTCTCCGGGCACAGGTCTGAAACACAGGGACAAAATGTTGCTTTGTGAATTCCTTCAGAGAAGCGGGTTGGTTCGTGGAGTTATGGAATTAGAGAACTGGGGTTATTGGAAGTCACAAACTAAACAAACACACAATATCTCACCCATGTTCCCACCGTCCATTCTGATTTGCAAGCCTAAGGTGAAGTTGAGACATGCGGCCTGCTGCTTGAACTTTTCCAGATGGGGCAGACTCAAGTGCCCGGTCCTGGCTGTGCAGGGGAGAGAGGAGAGAATTGGGTTTGATTGCGTTGGCTGTTTGCTGTTGGCTGTGTAGCTACCTGACTGTGCCAAAGATTATGTGTATTCTGGATGGGTCGAGATCCGCAGTTACTCAACTTACTGTACATCAAGAGATGTCTGGCGCTTACTGAGCCGCTCTTGAAGCTGTCTGTCCACAGGAGACAGTCGGGACAGCTCTCCAGGTGCTGTCCTTCATGGAAATAGGTTCGGTTCTGTATGGTATCTATGCATGGGGATTACAGGCAGCCATAATGCAACATGCATGTCAGGGACACAACTACAGTGTACTGCAATGTGGCACAGTGCAAGTGATGCACTTTGATTGTACTTACGCTGAATAAAGGTCCTGTCTCCTACGATGGAGATGTTTGCCTCAAAATAAATGCATTTTCCATTCCTAGGAAAAAATGGATGGTATTATTAAAATATGAGTTGTGTTTAAAAAAAATAAAAATACAACATTGTGTGTTGTTTTCATGTGCCAATATTGATTGACTTTGAGTGTGTAATGATCAAGACCTTACAATTTGGCTACGGACACTGTGGGTTCAGGAGTACTATCAAATACGCGCTTTACATGAAACCAAGCAGTGTAGTTTTTCATGTATGCCAGTGATTCCTCGTGATCTGACGTCCCTGCATAGAAAATCCATTTCCCCAACACCTAGGCAGATGAGGGAGAAAAACAAATCTAAATCTAAAGCTAAAACCACCATTATTCATAACTTAGGACCTTCTGTTTTGCAAGAGAATAGTTACATTGTTCAACAAGCATGCTTTAAAAAAAAAAAAAGCAACATATACAGTATATAGCCCCCACACTATACCATCAAACTGCTGGAATTGGATGGAAAACAACTCACTGAAGTGGCGTTTGCCAGGGGCTTAGTCAGCTCACTGCAGTCTGGTTCCGATGCAACACCGAGGCAGGCCAGAGCCAGTGCAGCCAAGATCAGCTGAGGAGCCATGTTACAGAGCAAGCAAAGAGGTGGACCAACGCTGGATGGAGGAGTGTGTACCTTACTGTAGCGCTCGGGCACTCGGAGCTGACTCATATAGGAGAGGTCAGGCTGGTGTGTGTGTGTGTGTGTGTGTGTCTAATGTGGCTTGGAAGGGAAGGCAGAGGCGGGCCTTTGCAGCAACATGACCTCCCGGGCAGGACTCCTCCTCCAGTCCGAGAGATCATGTTGCTAGAGAGGTGGACAAGGGGGGGAAAAAACAAACACCTGCATTTGGAAGGGAAATTAGGTGGTAGGATTGTGGTGTGTTTTTTTCTATGGTTGAAAAAGGGTCCAAAAAACATTATTATATTACCATCACTCAGTGTGTTATCTGTTATCTTGTACATGGATACATCTGAGAGGTATTGTAAGGACTTAAAGTATAAAGTGCTGCATGGTATGGGCCAGGATTGTATCGGAGATTCGACATCCATAAGGTGACTAAGGTTCTCTGATGAAGGACTTTTGGTTGTACTACACAAAATGTACTTCCAAAGACTGACTTTTCAGTTGAAGCATGTTATCTGGTCTCCCTTCATCAATGACATGACACTCTGTGCATGATCCCAGACTTAGCGAGCGACGTGCAGTCAGAATTCTGAGCAAAGATAGTTAGTGGCTGTGTTTTAGGCAGTGTGATTGTTGAGAAACATTTCAATGATAATGCTCCTCCACTGTTGAAGCTCTGCCTTAAAGGGGAGGCTTGACTTATCCAATGGCTGTCTGTGGGAGAACTCCTTTCGGGGTTCACATTGGTTTCCATGGATACTACAACGTTGTAGTTTCTATGAATATTATCTGCTTGTATGGGGAGTGATCACCGTACCAGGCATGCAATGTGTATGAGGTAGATGTCTTCAAGAGAAGAGCCCATGTTTCACAGATACATGTCAATTTATGGTTTTACAATAACAACTTGATTTTGGGTAATAGCCTCACTGAGTTTTTAGACTCATAAGTGGTATGTGATCAGGTCTATGTGTTCAGGTCTCTGTAGTTAGCTCTCTGTGGTCAGGTCTATGTGGTCAGGTCTCTCCGCATTCCAGATTGAGGATGTAAAATCAACCCATCGCCATTATCCTATAAGACAGATACACAGAAACACACACATAGACACACAACAACACAGTGCCCTGTCACTCACTCTAAATTAATAAACACTCACTCTAACTTTTGCCCTTGGCAAAAGCCTTCACATTCAGGCTGCCTTACTTTCAATCAAGCATCATAGCCAATGATTTGAGTGTCGTGTCTCGGCCATTGTCCTTTTGTTTAAATCAGAGCAGGAAACAATTTCAGCCAGTGTTTACAAGCTTTGCTGCTCCTCAGAAGACTCACTGTAGGAAATGCTTGTGTGTATATCTGCATGTACGTCAGTGTATACAATATCTTACATAAGATGCCTGAATAGGAATATATGGTTTAACGGACTAGAGGTACAAGTCTTTACTGTTGAAGTAGTACAAGCAGTTGAATGTGGGACATAAATATTTAAGCAGCACTTTGTATTGTAAATTTGTGACTATGATTATAATACCACATTTGAATATGATGATCAAAATACTTTGTGGTCTAAGTATTTAAAGAGAGGGCTATATCAGCCATTTTATATCTTTATGTCTCTTGGTGACAATTTGCTATTTGACTAATATCGAAGGCAGACACGTTTGGTTTCCCCATCCCTGTTCTTCTCTCGAGGTCTGTGTGGTTCAGTCTGGATCAGATTGATGCTGAGGAGTACATATATTTAGTATAGGTATAGGCGTATATATAAAATACAGTATATATATATACTGTATTTTATATATTAAGATCGGTGAATCTGCTACACTGCCTACTTTCCATGGCTTAACTCTCACCCACTTATTGTTCCACAGTGGTCTTAACCTCAGAAGAGACGTTGACTGTGTTTTAAGAAGTATATATTCTAATCACTTATAACATATTCACCTACCAATCAGAAATATTTGCCAGTATGTGAAATTATATTGAGTGAATGAGTGAGACATGGTGTTCAGGGCAGGTGATGATGGGCAGATGGGGTCGATCTGTCAGCAGCAGCATCAGGTAGTGGGGTACAGCTGTGTTCCTTCCCGGTTCTCTGTGGAGGTCCACGGTCTTCAACTCCTCTTCCTCTACCATGCTCCTCCTCTCCAGAGGTTTATAGAGGGAGAGGAGGAACTGAGTGGTCAAATCACCATCATAAAAGTGCATTATAGTGTGCTAACTTAGCATAGTGTGCGTAATGTAGTGTAAAGAAAACCCCAACAAAACTACTACTACTACCTTCCTTTCCTAAGTAAAATCCTGGAAAGAGCAGTGGCTTCCCAGCTCCAACACCACATGGCCCACCATGAGCTCTTTGAACCCCTTCAGTCTGGCTTCAGAATCCACCATAGTACCGAGACTGCCCTCATCAAAATCACTAACGACCTCCTCACTGCCGCCGACAATGGCCTCATCTCCATTCTCATCCTCCTCGATCTCTCAGCAGCCTTTGACACAGTATCCCATTCCATCCTCCTCCACCGTCTTGCTGAACTCATTGGACTCAGTGGCTCAGCCCTCTCTTGGTTTCAGTCCTACCTCACCAACCGCCAACAATATGTCACTCTTAATGATGCCACCTCCACCCTGGCACCAGTCAACCATGGTGTTCCCCAGGGATCTGTGCTCGGCCCTCTACTCTTTACCATTTACATGCTCCCCCTTGGTCAAATTATTCGTCACCACGGTCTCAGTTTCCACTGCTACGCTGATGATACCCAACTTTACATCAGCACCAAACCCTCAACTCAGCTTCCACCTGCTCCACTCATCAACTGTCTGTAAGAACTGAAAACCTGGATGACCTCTAACCTACTCAAATTGAACAGCAATAAAACTGAGCTCATGGTCGTGGCCCCTAAGCCACTGCTCAGGAAGGTTGGGGATCTTCTTCTGGAAGTGGATGGCTGCTCCATCACCCCTTACCCCACTGTCCGCAGCCTGGGTGTCATCCTCGACCCCACCCTGTCATTTCAGTCCCATATCACCAACATCACTAGATCGGCATGCTACCACCTGAGAAACATCACAAGACTCCGACCCTCACTCTCAGCCTCAGTTACTGAAATCCTCATCCACTGCTTCATCTCCACCCGTCTGGACTATTGTAATGCCATCCTCACAGGTCTCCCCTCCAATACCTTGGACCGACTGCAATATGTTCAGAACTCAGCTGCCAGAGTTTTAACTGGCACTAAGCCCTGGCAGCACATCACCCCCACCCTGATGCAGCTCCACTGGTTACCTGTCAAGTCCCAGATCAAGTTCAAAATCCTCCTACTCACCTACAAGTCCCTACATGCTCTGGCCCCCCGCACCAGACTCAAGACCTTTGGGGACAGGGCCTTCTGTGCGTCCGCCCCCACTCTGTGGAATCAGCTCCCGCTCCACATCCGCTGTGCCACTTCAGTGGAGTCCTTCAAAAAGCTACTGAAGACACACCTCTTCTCAGAGGCCTCTGACCCCCCCCTACTGAGCTACTGTTTACCTACTGTGTACACACACACGCTACCCTACCCTAATGCCTGTACATTTACACTGACTCACTTTACATACACACTCTTACTTCCCCCCTTTTTGTGAAGCGACCTTGAGTTCCCTGAAAGGCGCTATATAAATCAAATCTATTATTATTATTATTATTACTGTTAAAAACTGTGTACCTTGTTGATAGTGAGGAGATTGTTGTTGATGCCGAAGAACAAGAAGTGCCAGGAACTCTATATAGTTTAAGCTGAAGTTGTTTATTGGTCTCGTAGGCCTACGAGGAGAAGCAGAGGTTTTCATCGAGCAAGAGATTTGTGCATGAATCTTCCTCAGTTGCTGCCTGCTCCCGGAGACGCAGTGTATTATATACAAGTCCCAAATCGGAACAGCATGACAGGAATGTCCCATTCTGATTGGCTTATAATGTATAAAGATTACATGTTACTAAACAAATTTGACATGACGTAGGTGTATCCTTCAATCATTTTATGTTATGTCTCCAAGTTCCAGAGAGCCAGACTTAAAGTCGCCAAGAAGAATACAATCTTCACTATTTCCTTCTTTAGAAGGTCAGTTCAACCTAACCATACCATTGCTAGATAACATTTTTTTCTAAAAATCCCCTCTTATTGATCATAAGATCAATACACTATGACTTAGCACCATAAGGGTGAGGAAAACATCAGCCACCAGAATCAGAACACATCACACATTACAACAATTCAATGAAATCAAATGTACAATGTAATAAATGATTAATAAAAAATAAATGCATCAATGTTGATAAAGACGGTGTTGTAGAATTAAAACACAACTGAAAACAGAATCATGTGAGTCAAATAATATCATGATCTAACATTTACCCCTCTTATATAGCATATCAGCCTATCTAACATGCGAGCCATGAGTCCCACCTTCCCGTCAACTAGGACCACTGGAGGCAGACCCTCATTGGGATAAAGGGCCCCTAAAACACCGGAGCCTCAGAAGAGCTCATGGTGGAAGTCACAGCCACATGAACCTACTTACAGGAAGCCAAAAAAAAAACCTCAATTTACTAGGGAGAGCAAAAAGACCCCTGCGCTAACTATTCTAACCATGGAGCTAGACCTACGGGAAAAACCTCAATATCACAGAGGAAACCCCACAGTCTACTCTCTTCCAGATGAAATAAGGGTGTACACTCACTTGATACAACACATGAATCCATAACAGTAGTATATGAAGATACATAACAATTCAGTGTGACAATTATAAGCAATCGGTATCAGACTAGACGTATGAAGGTAAAATATGAAACTTTCAAAGTGGAATTACAGAATGACCAGTAGTATCAGCTGACAGGAGGAGAGTTCTTCAACTCATGTGCTTTCACACAGTAGAGAGTCACCGACCAGGGAGAGGTTACTAGCACATACGAAGCCTGGCGGTACGGATCCATCTCTTCTTCGTCAACTCTTCCTCATATGTCCAGCAGACACACGTAGATGATGAGATGATTTCAAACAACAATAACAACACATTGTAATGATTTACTAAGGATATTCTAATTAGAAGAAAATACAATGATTTTGGAGCTACTCTGTTATTTTTACTATGTGATTTGAACTTAAATGTGATTATATAAGAATCTACTATATGTAGTGTACAAACCAAGTAACTCATTCTGATAACCTTCTTCTTGCTGCTCTCTCCTGCCATGCCTAAACCAGAGCATCAGAGCATGCCTCTATGCCAGGGGTCATCAACTACATTTGTCCGAGGGCCAGAATTCTTCTCGGCAGACATTGTGAGGGCCGGATGCTATTGTAAAATAAAATAAATTAACAAAATATAATATGTATATATGTATGTGTGTGTGTGTGTGTGTGTGTGTGTGTGTGTGTGTGTGTGTGTGTATGTCCTTTGTCAGTGTTAACAGACTCACATTACATGTACGGCAACAAGCCACTAGGGGGCGAAAGCGATATTTTAGCGATACTTTTTCCTCTTCACTATGCTATTCCTGACTTCTGAAATATTCTGGGGGCCGGATGGACATCTGGCGGGCCGGATGTGGCCCGCGGGCCGCCAGTTGACGTTCACTGCTCTATGCCATCAGCAGGCCCATCCTCATACCTACACTTCAAACACTTCCAACACTTCAAAATCAGTAACGACAGAATAGCCAGCTAAATGAACATTATCAGATGGCCGACTAGCCGAGCCGTCGGAAGTGCATTCACTTATCACAGTGTTACAATCATGATCACAAACATCGTCAATAACTGGAAGAAATGTAGCAGGATTTAAGGGTGGTGAGCGTCGCAGAGTGATGTTTGTGCTCGCAAGAATGATAGCCTCATAGCCAGAACGACGTGCAGCTGACAAGTGTTGTGTTGCAGAAGTGGTCAAAATTGATACAACAGCATGCGATGCAAAGACGACGCAGTCATGGGCCAGTACAATAGAAGCTGATTTATCAATCATTGCTGCAACAGCAGCCACTGATCTAAGGCAGGCAGGCATACCACGGACCACAGTGTCCAAGCAACACGAGTAATATGCAACGGGGCGGTAATGGGAACCATGCTTTTGCACAAGGATGGCTGTAGCGTAGCCATCCTTTTCGTTCACGTGGAGATGGAAAGGCTGCTGGTAGTCAGGCAATCCCAGAGCTGGAGCAGTGACGAGAGCCTGTTTCAGGCTTTCAAAGGCGTGCAGCATTTCTTCAGTCCACTGAATAGATGCGGGTGCAGTGTGTAGCGTCGCAGCTCTCAACACAGAGTCCAGAGACGCATACTCAAAAATCCAGTGCATGCAGTAGTTCGTCATGCCCAGAAAAGAAAGCATTTGTTTCTTTTTGGAGGGAGGAGGCATATTTCTCAACAGCTTAACACGCTCAGGTGACAAAAGTCTTTCTCCATTTCTCAAAACGTGACCCAAATACGTGACTTCAGGTTTACAAAACTGCAACTTAGCCAGTGAGGCTCGGTGTCCACACTCAGCAAGTCTTTTCAAAAGCAAAATGGAGTCAGTGTGACATGCCTCCTCAGAGGGTGAGGCCACGAGTAGATCATCAGCTTACTGCTAAAGGGTGGAGCCTCCTGGCAACGTGATAGCCTGGGGATTCCCATGCTGCTTTGCGCGCGATTTCATTCTCACTGCAAAGACAGCCTGGAAACCACCGCCCTTATTTTCCCCTGAGTTAGGGAACCAATCACAGGACGGGGGGCAGCAAGACGATGAAGACGTCTATGCGCGACACCGAAGCTTGTAGCGTGTTAATCCAACATGGCAGCAGACACAACGTTACCGTTCGATGCAGCCTTAGAAAGTGTATTAAGTAGCTTTTGTAGCAATTAATGTAATTTTAGTAGCTAATTTTGAGTAGCAATTGGCTATGAATCGCACACAAAGCAGCATGTGAAGAACCAGACGCCATTTGATAGACATTCGTAGCGCCCAATAAACGGCTCTAGGCATTCGTAAACCACGCCTCAAATATGAGAAAATGCACACCTAGTTCCCAGACCACCATCTCATCGAGATGTGGACGCGTCAGCCAGGCTAGCAACGTGAGGTCATCCAGGTCCCTCTTCACCGCTGCTGCATACACTGTGGGGCTCGAAACAAAACCCTGAGGTAACCGCTTCCATGTATACTGCCTGTCTTTGAACGTGAAAGCAAACAGATACTGGCTGTCTGGATGCAAGGGAATTGAGAAGAAAGCTGAACACAAATCAATGACTGTGTAGTGCGTGGAATCACATGGCAGTGACGTCAAAATAGAAACTGTGTCAGGAACTACTGCAGCAGGAGGAATTACTATGTTATTGATAGCTTGAAGGTCCTGCACAAAACGCCACTCACCAGGGCAGTTAGGTTTTGGGATATCGGCAACATAGGTGTGTTACATGGACTGGTGGTGGGAGTCAACACGTCCTGATCCAAAAGAAACTGAATAACATGTTCAATACCTGTGATAGCTTGTGGTGGTAATCTGTACTGTCTGATACGTGGCAACGATGCATTTGGTTTGAGCGTAACCTGATGTGGTGGAGCTGAGACTACAAAGCCAACATGATTTTTATGCTTAGCCCACAAAATAGAGGGAACCTCAGCAAGCCCTGAAGAAGGGCAATAAGATGGAGGAGGTGGCGGCTGATATAAAACAAAAACACTATCTGTCAGGCTAACGTGTGTGGTCATTGTTACCATGTACAGTTCGTCACCCAGATGTGTAATTGTTTTGGCTGGCGGCGAAGATACAGCTCGCTTCAAAGTCTGACTCCGCGCCACCATGGCTCCGAGATGTTTTGGCTCACAGCCAGAGGTTACTGCAACTGTGACATGGGGATAGGAAAAACAAACATTAAACAATGCACTTTGATGATCAGAGAGTAGAATTGGAATTGCACACCCTTGCGGACCCACAAACAAACACTGCTCACTCACCAAACCCTGTCGTTGATTTATTACCGCGGCAGCTACCTGTTTATACTGCTCAGAAGGATTGAAGGCCGCTGTACAGTGACACTACAACAAAGGCCTCATGTCGGACATTAACGCTGCACATGGAGGAGAAGTTTTAGCAATGTTCTGGATGCTAGGTACTGTAAACATAGAAAGCAAATTGAAATTTGGCAAATCCCAACAATACAAGCAGTCACTTGCAGTTTTAAGGAATTGAAAAACATGTGGAGCCTTTACATCAGGAAGACTTAAAAACAAACCATCAGGGGTACAGTGGATGGACGCATGTAACTTACACAGCAAGTCTCATCCCATGAGATTTATGGGGCTAGTTTCAGAGATGAGAAAGGAATGTGTGATAGTATTACCATCGACGGTGATATTTGTTTGTTTGAACAGCGGTTCTTTCTGCGGAACACCTGAAACACCAACAGTCGTGACAAAGCTACCTGTAGCAGTACACACATGCTCATCAGATCTTACAGTCGAAATTGTTGCACCACTATCAATCAGAATGTCAACAGTTCTACCATTAACCTCATTGACAGGCAAGAAAGGACCATCTCGTGGACTAGATGAAATCTGAACAGTAGCTGCTTGTAACACACGAGGTCGCTCGGATCCTGTCTCTCTTTGGCATCCCCATGTCCTTTGATAAGAGAAGCCGCCGTCAGCAGGAGGGAAGGTGGGAGGGGCTGGAAGGGCTGGCAGGGTAGGAGGAGGAGGGAGTGCTAGCTCATTTGTCTGTGGGTGGGGGTCATTTGGGCCAGCTCGGTTCTGATATTGAAGTTGACCTTGATTCTGATTTTGTCTTCTATAGTTTTTACTTCTACATTCGTTGGCCAAATGACCCGCACGGCCACATTTTCGGCAATTACCTTTCTTCCTCCTCTCTTCCCCTTGTCCATCCGGCTGAGTTTGCTGAAACATCTGTTTTGACTGAGTTTTCGGCATAACAAACATACCATTTCTCTGCATTCCAACCAGAGTAGCACTGACTGTTTTCCAATCAAACATGGACCATGCTGGATTTGCTATTTTAAAAGATGTGGCAAATTGTCGTTTCATGTTATCCAATAAAGTGGAAATACAGAATTGCTGCATCTCCTCACGTGGTATGGAAACGTTCAAATCCCATATTTTTGTGAACCTGAGAACATATTCGGACACTGTTTCCTCTTCTCCCTGAATGCAGTGCACTACTGCTGAGAAATCAATTTTCTGACGAGCGCATTTGTTAATGGCAGCTTTTGCAGTTTCCTCTAGCCAGTCTTTCATTGGTCTGCCTACAGGCCACATACCACCTGCAGCAGCAACAGGGAATGAAAACTCATCACAACACATTGTCCAATGTTCAGCATATGAATATGACAATAGCTGTTCAACATCAGGTATTAAACAATCGTATGTGCAACATACACATTTTAACCATGCAAGGTAAGGTCCAGGTTGTGTGACAGGATTGGGGGCTTTGTGGATTATATCTAAAATTTCACTTGGGGTCCATGGTTTACAGATAGCGGTATCACCTAGCATTATTTTCGGAGCGCTCAGATTTGCCCTAGCTCGCCCCCGGCCTGGTGTCCTTTTTTCCCCTGTTGCTTTTAGCTGTGCATGCGTATGTCTGCGCATGTCCGTGTCAGTGTCTGTGTTAGATTCCACTACTCTTGGTCTCTCTCTTTCTTTTGTCATTTAAGAGTCAGTCGGCTCAAAGTCATCGTCTGTGTCTGATTCACCTCCTGAGCCACTTGTGGTGTCCTGCGATAAATGTTTAGTCTTGTATTTACATTTTGTCACAAGTTTGTGTTCTATTGGCTGTTTGGATTTAATTAGGTGTGTGTGTTCTGACTGCTCTGTCTCACCGTCTGTGCAGGCTCCGGAGCTGTGTGTCGCCTGGGCTGGTGTTATGGTTTTCTTATCTGTTTGCTGTGTGTGCGTGCTAGCGTGCGCTTCGTCTATGGTGTGTGTGTGTGTGTGAGCTAGTGTGTGCTTCGTCACCTCCCAGTATTTGGTCTGTTTCCCTGTTCATTTGAATTATTGCAGCGGCATGTAATATTAATTCGTCATCAGTCTTTACAACACATTGTGGGAGCTCTGTGGAGACCACCAGTTTAGGGCAATCTACAACAGTTTGTTCCTGTTCAGCCGTTTGAGACGCGTTCACACGTTCAGCTGTTTTTTCAATCACAACTCTAAATTCATCTGACATTTTCCCTTCATTCAAGACACCTGTTCCATTTCTTTCATTCGCTAAAGTCATCCACACCTGCATGCATTCTCTCATGTAGGGATAATTCCACAATGCATTACCCACGGCCCGGGTCCATATTCATTTTAGCCACTCTCAATTTCTCAATTTC
Organism: Urophycis tenuis; assembly: GCA_036785325.1. Classification (NCBI taxonomy): domain Eukaryota; kingdom Metazoa; phylum Chordata; class Actinopteri; order Gadiformes; family Phycidae; genus Urophycis; species Urophycis tenuis. Next base: position 3,956,950 of record JAXIVH010000018.1, on the reverse strand, counting down.
AAAAGAACCAATTATTGTCCATTCTCCATGTGTCCAATCCTGCATCATAATAGTAAATGGATATACATACTGTATCTCCACCCCTTAATGCGGCCCACTACTCCTGTTGGAGTCCAGGGTGAGAACAAGGTCAACAGATGTTGTGTCTGTATCCCACCGGCTCCGTGAGTCTCTGCACCAGGTCGCCCAAAACGTGGTGTGTTATGTACGTCTGATGTGCGTGGCAAATTTGTGTGTGAAATTGGTGTATCCTCTGTTTTGGAAGGATGATTTCCCATTTTAAAATCTCAGACAAACAAGACACACAATGAACATACAAAACCTCTTCAGCGCATATAGGTCTCTGGCCTTGCACAATTTCCAGGGTTGTACATTCCGGGGGATTTAGACGTCTCGTCTCTGTGTACACTGTAATTTTAATACCTTTTCCCTATGGACGCAGATAGATTTTTGACCCCGATTTTTGTCTCAGGTGAGACACATCTTTTTCTAAGATGCCTCGAAATCCCTTTCCTATGACCTGAGACAGCAGGTGGTCTCCATTGCGTCGAACTTAGGACTTTCACCCAGTTCAGAAAGCTATTGGCTTACTCTGGCTCTTCCCCATAATCGTACAAACGCTTTGCAAAAAAAATTGGAAAATTCCAAGTTAAATCATCCTCCTGTACCGAATTAGTAATCATGCATCACTATTACTGAGTTTTTTCTTTCTTTCAAATGCCAATCAAATGTTTATCTCCCCAAATTTACATTTTTTGAGTTTGGGATCTCTCGTCAAACTCCAAAAGGATAAGACACAATATATAACAATACATTATATATTCTGTACTTACCAATGTCGTTGTTCTATTGAGAGTCCCATCTGGGGTGCCAACTGATAGTGAGGAGATTGTTGTTGATGCCGAAGAACAAGAAGTGCCAGGAACTCTATATAGTTTAAGCTTAAGTTGTTTATTGGTCTCGTAGGCCTACGAGGAGAAGCAGAGGATTGCATCGAGCAAGAGATTTGTGTGTGAATCTTCCTCAGTTGTTGCCTGCTCCTAGAGACGCAGTGTATTATATACAAGTCCCAAATCGGAACAGCATGACAGGAATGTCCCATTCTGATTGGCTTATAATGTATAAAGATTTCATGTTACTAAACACATTTGACATGACATAGGTGTATCCTTCAATCACTTTATGTTATATGTCTCCAAGTTCCAGAGAGCCAGAGAGCCAGACTTAAAGTCGCCAAGAGGAATACAATCTTCACTATGTCCTTCTTTAGAAGGTCAGATCAACCTAACCGTACCATTGCTAGATAACATTTTTCCTAACACTTGTAGAGAAGCACTTTCCCTTTTCATCTGTCTCCATCCTCATCGTCTCTCGTTTCTTCATCGTCTCTCCATCCAGCCTTGCTGTTCCCTTGGCGGGGCTCAGCAGTGGCCTGATAACCAGGTCCACCAGCACTTCAGCTGGACTGTGCACAGAGGCTGCAGGTTCAAAGGTCACTGAGGGTGACACTGTCTTAGACCTTTCACCCTTCTCAAGACTGGACCTCATTAAAATGAAAAAATTCTTTAGAATTCTTCTCATTAGATTTGGGTTCCTTGCAGATGTTTTTTTTTCATGTCCAGAAATGTCAGAAGATAAATGTATGGAATGGATCAGCTTTCTAAATGAGCATTTGGAGATCAGATTGTCCTTAGCTTCCTTGGTCACTCACAGAAAGGAGTGGTCTCCAGAGGCCAGCGGGTCAGGAGGCTGCAGGCTCCTGACATGTCTGGAGCTCCAATGTTCACAGCATGAGGTTGGCGTGCACACAGCAATTCTGTCCAAAAATCATTTCAACATTTGAAAAAAAAAAAATACTTTTGGCTTTTCATTGTCTCCTATGACTTAGCAAGTGGTTAGTGTCAGCAGTCCTCCACGATGCAGCCAGTGTAAACCTACAATTCAAACAGAACCACTAGATATTCCCTGCCTTACATGCCTGAGCCTCTACTCATAGCTTTAAGGATGGACACGACAACAGGAAGTTTGAAAGGGATCTCACAGCTCAGGCGTCTGACAGAAGTGCGACAGGCACTAGACATGAGCCAGGCACTCCTGTCCTCCAGGGTGGTAACAGGACGGCACATGACATTTATTATTGGGAGAAGAAAATTGCCAAGCTTGGTAAAACTGTTGCAACGAAGCTCATATCAAGGACAAAACCAGAGCAAATGCAGATTCCTGTGCTGAACATTAGACTTTGCTATCTCGTGAGACTGAACAAACAGGTTCAAATGGGTTTACATCCAGTATCTATTAAGTAATGATGACTGTGATGGTAAATTAACCCACGGGCCTTTTCCTTTCATTCTCGTGAGAACTTATACTTTTTGAGCACTTATGCAAGTTATCTGATTTATGTACTTGTTTTTCTCTATATTTTTATGCATGATTTATATACTTATTTTTCTCTATACCTGGGTACAGTAAAAGTGGTTGTTTACCTTACCCTATAAAAGGCGCCTGTCAACAAGTATTGTTAAGATGAGATAAGATATTCCTTTATTAAGCCCCCCTAGGAGAAATTCACAGTGACCAGCAGTACAAGGGGATAGAGGAGTGCAATAGAAGACCTGAATATAGACAATATACACTAAACAATAAATAGATTTACCTAAATGAAGATAAGATAAGATTATATGCAAGCTCTTAGAATCAGGTCAGATGAAAAATGAAAACCTATATACGTACATGGTAGTTATCATTGAGATGAACAGTGCAACTGGTAGATGGACATACCTAGTAGTCATTATTGAGAATGAACAGGGCAATTAGTAGAGGAAGATAAAACAGTGCAATTGGTAACTGAGTCCTGCTAGGGTGTAGGTATAAAAAATAAAAATAGATGTGCAGATAAATTGGTCTTAAAAAATGGATGTGCAAGTGAGCAAAATGTGCAAAATACAAAATGTGCAAATATACAGAGGTAGTAAGTAGACATGTGAGAAGACATAAATTACAGCGGCCTAGTAAAACAGTCCTGAGGTGTGGGGTGCGGTGTTCAGTCCATTATCTGGAGGTGTTGGGGCTATCGAGACGTTGGGAGCGGGTGGTTGAGGTGTTGTAGAGTCTGACAGCTGATGGGATGAACGAGCCCCCCAAGCGCTTTGAGGCACGTGGCTGAGTGAGCCTGTGGCTGAACGTGCTCCTGAGTTGCCTCAGCTCAGCATAGAGGGGTTGTCCAGGATCACCTGCAGCTTCCCCCTCATCCTCCTCTCCGTCACCGCCTCCACACAGTCAGGCTTCATCCCCACCACAGAGCTCGCCCTCCTCACCAGCTTATTCAGCTTGCTGGCACCACCGCTCCAAATGGCTTCTTCCCAAGCACACAACAGCGAAGAAGGTGACACTGGCTACCACAGTATAAGTATGGCACTTGCGCACTGAGCGCACTGAGAAAGCTGCATCAAGTGTATTGCTCTCTGTTGAACTGTGCCTGTTCACTTATCGACAACTGAATATAAAAATAAAAGTATCTTTTGGTTTAATTTAACACCTCGGTTGATTTCATTCAGCGCTCACTGTCGTCTCCCGTGAAGGTCGGGAGACGACAGAAGGTCGATGACATAGGTCGATGATGACATAGGTGACATAGGTCGATGATGACATAGGTGACATAGGTCGATGACATAGGTGACATAGGTCGATGACATAGGTCGATGATGACATAGGTGACATAGGTCGATGACACAGACGCCGCTACAGTAAGTAATGGTATGCACCTTCAACATGGTGGATTGCCGGTAAAATATTTTAATAATTGTATGAATTGATATGGATCCATTTATACCTCTTATTACAATAGAGGTAGAAAAGACGCTGACTATCTTTGACATTATTCAACGATAGTTAATAATGTCAAAGATATTATTAACTATAGTATGTTGAGTATGTTGGGTAGATTTATACTATTAATATACTATTATAAGTATATCAATAGAGTATATATTCTCTATTAATCTATATACTCTATTAACCTTTCATAGGTACAGTGGGGCTGGGAAATACTTAAATAGGATCACATCGTCTTTGACTCACTGAAAGGAGCCGGCATACCCAAACCTGCCCCCCCTCCCCGATGCATTTAATGTCATTGTGGTGTTTCGTCCATGTTGTTTGCACGCCGCCCTGTAAGCGACGCTGCTGTGCATTGTGTGCCTTGCAATTTAACCTACCAAATGAAGAAGTCCGTTACCACGCAACGCTCATGGCTTCCTTAAAATGATATTCTGGTTCAGATCTGTTTCTAAACATGACGGTCTACTCTTTAGCCAGAAAGCATGCTTCAAATGACTTAAAGTAACGGGGGGTTCATAGCTGTTCAGCACTCAATAACAGGCGAAGCAGGTGATACTAAGGCACTCGAACCCCGATACTACTACGAGATTAGCGGACCAAACTCATAATCTGTAGGCTACATTTGTATAAGCAATGGCAGAAAACTGGAATACAGATGCAAGTGAAGCTGTCTATCGGTCGCGGGATGCTGTCAAAAACCTTCGGATAGCGTAAGTAACCTTTTACCGTTGTCTTTTTTTTTTCTATGTTGCTAAGTGAGCCTACCTCCAACCCATCATGCAACTACACTAATGACCAACAATGATTACCGCCTTGCAATGTTGTCATGGTGACGACTCAATGTGCTACCGTTGGATATCTTAGGGTGCGTATTGAGAGGGTGACCTCCACAGCGGTGCTTTCACAGCATCTTCAACAGCAAATGCTGTCCCAGCAGGGCAGAGGGGTCATTGAGCTGGACACCCTGACGACAGAAGCTCAAGCTGGTACTTTACTCTACTCTACTCAGAGCATTGATACTGTGTTAGAAATAGATTAATGTGCACTACCAAGTATTGTATTGTATTGTATTGTTCTTAAATATAAAAGCCATTGATCAAGAATCTTTTGCATGCATGCCATACTTATAAAGTGCAAAACTGTCTTTTAATGTTGTAATGATGTGTTTCTCTTAAAGGAAGTTTCTTTCCCTCTCTCTCTCTCCCCCTCGACAGGAGATAATGTGGAAGAGCTTGTGGTGCATTGGCAGGAAAAGCTTTTCAGTCAGGTACCACTACAGTTACCTCGCACCAGTCATTTCAGATAGGCTTCTACAATCTTGTTGAATGTGGAGTACCTAGGTTTATATTTTACATAGGTTTATATTTTACATAGGTTTATATTATAAATTTATATATTCTAACACTACTATACGTAGAGTGTCTGTCTCTTCTTCTTTTTTCCCTGGAGTATTGAAACAAATGCAATTTCAGGGATCATTACAGTATGTCTGTCTGTCTGTCTGTCTGAATGTTGCTCAATATTTGTTACTGCTTAACCCATTCCCTCCTGGACCACCCCAACACAAACAATGTGCTCTTCTCTGTGTTCAGTATGAGATGGATCTGTACCAAAGTGTGTCGGTGTGCCAGAGCCCTCTGGAGCGGCAGTACCATGCAGAGGTCCAGTCCCTCATCAAGTCCAACAAGGGCAGGCGGAACCACAGGATTTTCACCTACACAGACCATGACCGCTTCACTCTCCCCTCACACCAGTTGGTGGGGCTTGCATGCATGTACACAACACACACACACACCCCCACACACACACACACACATACACACACACACACACACACACACACACACACACACACACACACACACACACACACACACACACACACACACACACACCCTCCACACACACACACACACACACACCCCTCCACACACACACACACACACACACACACACACACACACACACACACACACACATACACACACACCCCTCCACACACACACAATGTTAATACTGAATCCTGGTGGATGGCGGAATCATTTTTAAAGCTAATCTTCACTTCTTAAGAAGAGAGAGAAGAAGAGAGCACCTTTTGGTCTTTATGGGTCATTCTCAGTATTTTTAAGATATGGGAATGAAATTTGTTCTCTGCATTTGACCCATCCTATTGTACATAGTTGAGAGCAGTAGGAGCAGTAATTCTTCTTGTAATTGACATATTTTCTAAGTCCAAACATATTTATATCAAGCTAAGAACAATTTCAAGTAAATAAAGACGACACACACACACTTCTTGAAAAATGCACGAGTTGGACATGAGGAGGTGTGACTTTGTATAAGTACAATTTATATGTACACAAGTGAACACTCGTGTTAGAAATGTTCAGTTGTTGCGTTTCTGTGTTCCACGGTTCTTTAATTCAAACTGCCATTTTGTGTTGTGTTTTTTTTTTTTTTTTTTTTTAAATCTTGAAAACAGCACAGCCAAGACTCGGTGACTACAGCCATGTCGGCACCCACCTTCCTGGCTGAACGGATGGCCACAGTGAGAAACAGACGCCAAGAGAGACGCACCGTGTAGGTCACCCTGTTCAGTTCCTCTCTGCAGATCGGCCTGGCCCTCGAGCCCTTTGAAGGCGTCGTACTGGAAACGGGCTGACTAACAATGTCGAAATAAGAACCGTCATTTGCGTGGAAGGCAATATGTTTGTGCTTTTTCCGCACGAAGGGAGAAAGAGTGTCACTTTGTTATTTGATGTGATCGCTGAAATCTTTCCAACATCGTAACACTCAAATGGAAACGGAAATCAATTGCTGCGCAGCCAAGGCCAGACTGATATCAATTGCAAATAAAAAAAAGAGACATCTGGACGGTCTCACAAGGCTCTATAAGTGCTACATAATCGCCGGACAGAATTCAAAGCACAAAAAGGGTTGTCGAATGGTTGTCGAAAAAAAAAAAGTCAATTTCCGATGACTAAATATTTATCGAATCTTTCAAGAGAATTATTGTATTCATACGTAAGCCAGTGCCATACTCAGGCCCATGATGTCATTCATGTGAGAATCCACGAAATCGTAGGCCGAGTGCAGCAGCAATGGAAACCACACAGAAAGAGGAACAGTCACGCTGTTCACCGTGAGGTGAGCTGAGTTACCGAAAGGCTTGTGCCCGCTCCCCCCCCCCCCTTCCCCCCCCACAGGGACTGCAGTGTTCCCCGGTCCAAGATGATCACGTGGGAGCCCTCGCAGGACTTTGTGAAGAGCAGCCACGTGCTGCCCAACGCCATGCAGGCCATGCACATCATGGCCGACCTGGGACCTCCCGGCAAGTGAGTGGGCAACGGGGGGAAAAACCCTCTCACACGCGCACGGCCATTTTATTGCTGTGTGCTCTCACGAAACCAAGGATGTTGTCGTTCGGTCGTTTGGTCCTTTGGTTATGACGTTGTTTGCATGTGTAATGAATGGTAGATAGATGTCATAAAGTTCAACAAAGTAACAGAATAGCCCATAGAATATCCCACACCTCCATATCCCACGACATAATCCCACAGGGATTGTGTTGAAGCCGAACTCCTGTTTTGAATCTCAAACTGTTCAATCAGGTAAAGGATTTGGTACAGGATTTACTGAACTGTTTTATGTGAAATTTGAGAGTTGTATAGAGAATGAGCCGAAGAGAGCAAGATTTTGAAACCAAACAACCCCAAATGACATCCCCCACCTCTCTGCCCCCTCCCTCCCTGTACGCCGTTGCATGAATGCACCTGTGATTCATAGGGAATGTGGATTCTCGGTAGTCACTCAAGGAAGAGGTGGTCAATCAAGGAAGCCCTGATTGGTCAAAATTAGCCGGGCGCAGTAGCCTGGGAATTCCCATGCTGCTTTGCGCGCGATTTCATTCTCACTGCAAAGATAGCCTGGAAACCACCGCCCTTATTTTCCCCTGAGTTAGGGAACCAATCACAGAACGGGGGGCAGCAAGACGATGAAGACGTCTATGCGCGACACCGAAGCTTGTAGCGTGTTAATCCAACATGGCAGCGGACACAACGTTACCGTTCGATGCAGCCTTAGAAAGTGTATTAAGTAGCTTTTCTAGCAATTAATGTAATTTTAGTAGCTAATTTTTAGTATCAATTGGCTATGAATCGCGCGCAAAGCAGCATGTGAAGAACCAGACGCCATTTGATAGACATTCGTAGCGCCCAATAAACGGCTCTAGGCATTCGTAAACCACGCCTCAAATACGAGAAAATGCACACCTAGTTCCCAGACCACCATCTCATCGAGATGTGGACGCGTCAGCCAGGCTACGGGCGCAGTCTATAAATTGTGTAAATTGACCAACATAAACCAATATTCCCAAAGCGCATTTCACTTAATATTATCTTGAGAGTAAACGGAGGGCTTCAGCATTTCTGACGCACTCAAATGATTGCTCTTGAATCAAACCTTTTAACAGGAAAAGTGACAGACACGCAAGCCAGCATTCTGGCACACCATGTACAGTGATTGTATTCCCTGCCCAGTCTGGTAGTGCATCACCTGTGTCCATGCGTTGTCCCAGGCTGGGCCTGAAGGAGAACGAGTGTCTTCTGTTGACCGTGAGGACGGACGGCCACGGGATCGTCACCCTGAGGCCGGACCTGAACAAAGGAAGGGAACCCTACAGGCAAGTCAGCCGCTTCACGGGACGCCCCGCCTCGTCCTCCTCCTCTGGTCCACGTCTCATTCTGTTTCATGTTGCAGAGTGAAGGAGGGTGGCGGGCTTTTTTACCCTCTCGGACGCATCTCACTACATGTGTGTGTGTGTGTTTGCGTGTGTGTGTGTGTGTGTTTGCGTGTGTGTGTGTGTGTGTGTTTGCGTGTGTGTGTGTGTGTGTGTGTGTGTGTGTGTGTGTGTGTGTGTGTGTGTGTTTGCGTGTGTGTGTGTGTTTGTGCGTGTGTGTGTGTGTGTGTGTGTGTGTGTGCGTGCATGCATCTGTGCGTGTGTGTGTGCATCCGTGCGTGTCTGCGTGTGTTTGCGTGTGTGTGCGTGCGTGCATCCGTGCGTGCGTGTGTTTGTGTGTGTGTGTGCGTGCGTGCATCCGTGCGTGTGTGTGTGTGTGTGTGTGTGTGTGCGTGTGTGTGTGTGTGTGTGTGTGTGTTTGTGCGTGCATCCGTGCGTGTGTGTGTGTTTGCGTGTGTGTGCGTGTGTGCGTGTGTTTGCATGTGTGTGCATGCGTGCATGCACACGATCACTACCTCCATCTGCACTGTTTACTGTCACTTTATTAACTACCGTTAAGTACCGTCACTTTAATAACTACTGCCACTTTTCATGTTTTTCAATTTTGCACCTTATTCTGCATTCCTGCATTTCAACCAGCACCTTTATCGCACATCTGGTTAGAACGCCAACTGCATTTCGTTGTCCCTGTACTTGTACTCTGCACAATAACAATAAAGTTGAATCTAATCTAATCCGTGCGTGTGTGCGTGTGTGCATGTGTATGTGCGTGTGTGTGTTTGTGCGTGCGTGCATCCATGCGTGTGTGTGTGTGTTTGCGTGTGTGTACGTGCGTGTGTGTGCGTGTGTGCGTGTGACTTGGCAGAATGGAGACAGTGGGACAGAAGAAGGAAGTGTGGCGCCTCACCCTGGAGAACGTGTCGACACCGATGGCCGCCGAGGACAAAGAGAGAGAGCAGCACATGTACAAAGACGTGAGGAATCAGCTTCACTGCAAACAAAACACTGAGGCATTCCAGCCGCACATGTTGAGGCCAGTCATGGTTTGGCTGGGGTCAACTGCGTTGACCTTGAGCACGTTGATGGCTACCATGTAACTGTGTGCCTTCTACCCTCCGCAGCTGTACCTACGACACAAAGACTACCTGAATAGCCTCGTGGGACATGATTTTGAAATGGTGAGTCAGTGTAACATGTGTGTTCGGGTCGTTTGTTCAAGAGAGGGACAACTTCTGTTTTTCGGAAAGGAGATCAATTCAAGACATTGAAAATGGGGTTGCCGTGGTAACGATCAATTGTTTGTGTATTCATTGGCTGACATCTGAAGGGTTGATGCATGTCCTTCTGCTGTGCCCTCTAGCCACCAGCAGGGGTCCTCCGTCTCATGGTGAACGGGGAGATCGGTGAGTGGGACACGTTGTGCTCCTCCAGAATACCGCTCTGTACTCTCGTCTGTGTTCAGCCCTCATCCTGCCTCTGCTCCCCGCCCCCATCCCAGTGTCCGCAAAGGGCTTTGAATATGACAACCTGTACGTCCACTTCTTCATGGAGCTGCCCAGCAGTAAGTCTTTGTTTGTGCGTGTGTCAGAAAGGTCTCGGTTGTTGATTGTTTCAAAACGCAGCCGAGAAACTAAAATCACATGTCAACCACCATGTAAACCAAACCACATGCACACTAATTAACTCCTCATCAAACCAAGTTAATTAGATAGACAATTAGAAGTATTGATGATAAAATAATACCATTTATAAATACGTGCTACTACAGACTATTACCACTTAATAATTGCTCTTTGTAACTTGGCACTTGGTCAGAGATGTTGTATACTAGCGATGGTTAACCTAGCAATTGGTGACTTTATTACTGTATTAGCAGCAGTGAAATGCTTCACCTTCCTCTGACAAATGTACTCTTTGTAAGTCACTTTGGATAAAAGCGTCTGCTAAAAAGCGTCTGCAAAGCGTCTTTGTGTCTCATCATGAAACATCTCACCGTGGTGTCTCTCCTCAGACTGGTCCACCTTGCCGTTTCAGTCCCTTTCAGGGGTGACCCAGACCTGCCGGACCAAGACCATAGGGAAGGTGTGTTGGGACCGACCGAAATGTCGCGCATTATGTATGCACCAAAAAAACAAACAAACAAACACCTGTGAACCCCTGGGGTGTCCTCCCCTGTCCACAGGATAGCGTGGCTCTCTTCAGTTACCCTTTCAGCTTCGAGGCGTTCCACCTGAGGGAGAACGAGAGCGAAGGTTTGTCCTCCGTCACTCACAGTGTGTGTGTGTGTGTGTGTGGAGGGATTGGGCTGCTACTGACCCGCCTTGTCTGCGTGCGTACCAGAATGCCTCCCCCAGTGGCCCGTGCTGTACTTCAAGGTGCTGTCACTGGACTACTGGCAGCGCTACCGGACGGAGGGCTACGGCTACCTGGTGTTCCCCGCCACGCCCGGTGAGCTCAGCCGAGGCGTGAACCTCACACGCCGCAGTGATTGCTCTGGATTGCTTGCAAATTCCAACGGAAATGACAGTGATTTGCGTTTCATGTGTGTGACCAATTGTCATTGTTATTCAAATGGATTTTAAGGGTAAAGGGGGCATTTAGCAGACGCTTTTGTCCAAAGCGACTTACAATCAGTACATTTATGGGGTTCGACATGTGGACAGTTGGAGGAGGAAGGGGGATCAAGGGGATCGAACCGCCGGCCCTACGGTGAGTGGACGACCCGCTCTGTCCACCCACTCTGTCCACCCGCTCTACCTACTGAGCTACTGCCGCCCCTGGCTTTAAAGGAGTCCTCTTGGATGTTCTGCCCTTTCTCTGGCCTTGCCCTGGCACACATAATGAGGTCGTTGGGAAATATTGCATCAATCTGAAACCTGCCACGTCTCCACGTACGTGACGTCTGCATATGAATTCATATGAGTCATTGTTTCTGACCTTCCTGACTCCACATGCATCTTTTTAACACTGTGTGTGTGTGTGTGTGTGTGCGTGTGCGTGTGTGTGTGTCAGGTAACCATGTGGTGACGTGCCAAACGTGGCGCCCCCTGCAGACGGGCACCGTGTCAGGGCTGAGGCGCTTCTTCATCGGGGGCTCCCCCGAGCTGGAGGACCACAGCTACGTCCGGGTGCCGGGGACCTTCAAAGTAAGGGTACCCCTCTGGCGTCGAAGATATCGCTGAAGTCAGAAATGAACTCTGAAAGCTTATACAATTCACTTTGTTATTTCCCTACACAACTCTTACCTACCAGACATATATAGGCTGTATTATTTTGAAATTATTATCAGACGCATTGAGGTAATTTGTTTAACAGCAATATAACGATGTACCCTGCTGCTACATTAGCTTATTTACCACACTTATGTATGTTTGTGTTGTTTTTAAGGGTGACCGACTGAGTCGTTTTGGGTTCTGTACTGAAACTACGGGAAGTGTAGTCTTTAATCTACACTGTATCCAGCATGCCAGGTGAGTGATGGCAAGGTTACAGCTAGTCCTACTAGAACATTTCATTTTCTGTTCTGTGGAAGGTACCGTCCTATGACCAGAGTTAAGCAATATGTCAGAGTTGTTTCATGTTCCTTTTAGCCTTTATGCAGTCTACCGACGCACTTTGAATGAACGTTACCTGTATGTAGAGTTGTAGTACTCGAGACCGGTCTTGAGACCTCTTTTACGTGCTCTTGGTCTTGTCTCGGACTCGACAGTATTTGCCCTCGGTCTTGTCTTGGTGTCGGACATAGAGGTCTCGAGGGGGTTTGTGCGTAAACCAAGCAGCGAGCTCATGCTCATCACAAAACCTTATATATGACGCAGCACTTGCACACTACATGCCAAATATGTTACATTGTATATATTTTCCTAATGGCTGCACCATTGTTCACGTATTGGTGTAACTTAAACACTAGTCTGTCTTTTTTTTCTGGTCTCGACTTGGTCTTGGTCTTGACTTGGTCGGTCTTGGTCTTGGTCTCGATACCCCCTGGTCTTGGTAGTGTCTTGGTCTCGGTTTAGGCGGTCTTGACTACAACTCTACTTGTATGCACGCCATTTTGTGAGTAAGCACAACTAAAACTTGAACAACGGTACCATCTCTGTTTCAACACAGAGGTTACATTTTTCATAATTGATGTTTGCCGAGCTTCCGGGTGCTGTCGGTTGCCATGTTTTACTGATATTTGGGTTCCGTACGGCAGGGCATTCGTTGACGCCAGAGATTTAAGGAAGAAAAGACGGGGTGTTCTGGACCAGCTGGGGGGCTTCAGCCAGCAGGGAGCCCTCTCCAACATCATGGGTATATGAGACACAGGGAGCGCGCCTGACCCCCCCTCACCACCCAACACACTACCCCCCCCCACCACAGCTGATGTCTGACACCCAGAGTCTGACTTTTAGTTTTTCTCAGTAAAACAATGTATGTGCCGGCGTCACTCAAGAATTGTTGTATTACGTCTGCACACCAAGGATCACTACATTTACATTTACATTTTGGGCATTTAGCAGACGCTTTTAGCCAAAGCGAGTACATTTGTCGTAAAAAGATGAAACATTTCATTGCTGCTAATACAGTAAGAAAGTCACCAGAGCAAGTTTCAAGCATTTCAATTGCTAGGTTAACCATTGCTAGTATACAACATCTCTGACTAAGTGCAAAGTTACAAAGAGCGATTAAGTATCTGATTAAGCGATCAGTATCAACCCATCTGCGTCTGTAACACCTCAGCTACTTGTGGAATAAACCACCGCCAAGTGTTGTTTTGCAAACATCTGGTTGATAGGAATCCCGTTGTGGAAACATAACGCACAGCCTTGGAATGTTACTGGCCAATCACGATCAAGTCTTAAACAACGCTTTGGTATATCATGCTACTGTATATTCTACTCGAGGAAGTCTTCTTAACAATGTCGTGTGTGTGTGTGTGTGTGTGTGTGTGTGTGTTTGTGTGTGTGTTTGTGTGTGTGTCTGTGTGTGTGTGTGTGTGTGTGTGTGTGTGTGTGTGTGTGTGTCTGTGTGTCTGTGTCTGTGTCTGTGTCTGTGTCTGTGTCTGTCTGTGTCTGTGTCTGTGTGTGTGTGTGTGTGTGTGTGTGTGTGTGTGTGTGCGTGTGCGTGTGTGTGTCTGTGTGTGTGTGTTTTCCCAGAGGCGTTCCAGAGGGCCAGGAGACGCATGCAGGAGGCCAGAGAGAGCCTCCCCAGTGACCTGATCAACACCAGCGGCCCGCTGCAGGCCGAGTCGGTGACCTAGACGCTCCCTCACCGGTGGGCGGTGGGATGCTGCCTCCCAGGCAGGGTGCAGCGCGTGGGACTCCGCACGTGACGATGTTGGTGTTGACCAGCGTCTCCACGAGCATCTTGAGGTTGAAGAGTGAAGTGTTGTCGTTGTCAGGCCTGTGCAGTGCAATGAGGGGAAAAGGCCATGGAGACAAACAATACAGTATGGAAGTTTTACACGACACTAGCATTTTTACAAACATGGAATCAATTATGCGGTCACCTTTCTGTGGGGACGCACATCAAAGTACTTCCTAAAGTAATAAACAATTATTTTATAATTCTACTTATTTTTGATACTGTATTTGACTTTGTCATTAGTCAATATGTATTGTGTATATGGATCAATGGATCTTGCGTGAACACATGAAAATAAAATATGTATAAATGAAATACCCAGAACGACCAGTCTATAATGTCACCGTAGGCCTCTCCTTGCCTTCACCTCCCAAAGCGTAGGCTATCTCTATCTTTATCAGGGGCTACGCATGCTTTCAGTCAGCCTGTTACCCCTGGGGAGGCAGGGGGGGGTGGGTCGCTTCAGTGGGACTGTCTTTAGGAAGATAAAAATGGTTCCTGGACTATTACTAAAGAACCTGTACATGCCATGTCGCAAAAAGTGATATGGCTTCGTTGAAACCTTGTATGTGTTTCTCGTAAGGGTTGCTGCCATGCATGGGTCTTTAACTGGCTTAGAGGTGAAACCACGTTCAAATAAAAGGTGCTTGTGCTTCTTCAGGCATCCTGTTCTTATCTCTGCTGTCATTCACAACAGTGACAGGAGACTGCTCGGTGATAGCAAGTCAGAGACTGGTAAACGTAGCACAAGGCTTCGTCACACCCAAGCTATTGATCTGGGATGTGTTCATCTTGACTGACACAGGTCAAAGGTCAATGCAGTGCAATGTGTGTGTGTGTGTGTGTGTGTGTGTGTGTGTGTGTGTGTGTGTGTGTGTGTGTGTGTGTGTGTGTGGCGTCTTGTTTGGGGTTACGGCCGTGATTGAGAGAGACAGACAATAACAATACAACTTTTGACATGGTTTTCGCTGATGCAGTGAGAGTGTTTTTCAACCTCGAAAATATGTATTAGACATGTAGGAAATGTGTGTTAGCATCATATAATTTTGTCTTTGAAATGTGCACAAAACATGCTACTATTCATGTCTCACTAGGCAGAGAGAGAGAGAGAGAGAGAGAGAATAACAGAGTTAGTTGGAGAGAGAATGCTTTGCCGCTACTTGTCTGTTGTCACTGGCTAGGAAGAAAATCTATAGGCCTATTTGACCGTGGCGTACAATTGTTGTCAGCTCTTTCTAAGGTCTGTCTACGAGGCTCCATGCACTCCTTCATAGACATGTGTTCTTTATTTGCCTTCATTTGGTTTCATTATCATATGGCTGTTATTGTAGTTCATCAGATTACTCCTCTGTTCACCTGAGGGGGCGCAGGATCCACTCTGGGTGGGGGCGGGGGGGCAGGGGGTGGGGAACATCCCGTGTCTAGATGCGGCGATTCTAGCAAAACATTAGCCAACCGCCAGGATGTGGTTTCTTCCTCCACTCCTCCTAAAAGACGCCGGCTCAAACAAACCCGGCGCGTAATGTGCGCGACGCAGCTGTGCTTTTATGAACCGAATCAGTCCCAGCCGCACGCCTCTAGCTGCACACACTTCGCAGCAAAGGCGGAGTAGCGCAAGCTAACAGTGCTCGCAGTCAATGTGGTTTATTGGGCCGTGCGGACGTGACCGCTGGTGATACAGCAGTGCATCATCCAGTGAAAACTGGAAACAGCCATGTCACTATCAGTGTGTCAACGTGTCAGTCTTTTAGTCTGTTATTCTACCCATCTACTCTTCCTTCTAGTCATCGCAGTGCCGATTCCACAGATTTCTCATCATGCTTTTTTTGTGCACACCAAGGTGCAGAGATAGATACTCTCATTTAACCCTCAGATCAACAGATGAAAAAGACACGTAATCCAAATAACATGTTATCCGTTAAATACTGATTGTGTCCCATCAGGAGTGATGTCAAAGATTGATTCATGTTCCACAACATAAAACAGCAGCACAATGCTTACCAACAGATTCTGGTGCAGTTGTTTTGTTTTGTTTTGGAGTTAACAGACACGTGACTGTGTATGAGTGTGCAGCAGCGCGAGTCCAGCACTGTCGATGAATTGTGAGCATACTGCCGGCTCCACACAGCAACACGGTTAACCCCACTCCCATGAAAGACTGCAGGAGGCCACCTAAATGGAAACCATTCATGAAACGCACGCACGCACAAACACCCCCCCCCCCCCCCCCCCCAACACCTGTGAGACTACAGGAAGCGGGCCCAGAAGTGCTGTGAAATGAGTTTGCACCACACACTCACTGTACGTACTGAAGCGTTTGACACAAGCACAGCCGCAGGCCGGAGAGTGGCGTGTGACAACAGGAGACCACCCGGCCTGGCATCTGTGTGTCGGGGGCCGCCCGGCCCACCTGCCGGGCCCCGCGGTGCCCCAGCCGAGGCCCGGGCACCCTGCTCTACCGGGGGGGGGGGGGGGGGTCCGAGACAAAGGGAGGCGTGTTGATCGCCGTCTCTTATCAGCGCACTTGCTCTGATCCTCGGCACTCAGCACGCTGCCCCACGTCGATCTCTGATCCAGTCATACAGAGAGGAGATAAGAGGAGAGACAAGGGGGCGAGTCATTCCACTCACAGTTTGGGGGAGGTGGCCTGCCCGCCGCACACATGGTTACACGTTATCCGCGCGCGATCTGCGACGCGGCCGTTTAGTCACTTCAGTGTGTGCTCGAACAAAGGCAGCAGACGCAGGTGACTGAGCTTCTGGTTACGTTCTCTTTTTTTGCGGCTGGCAAACCCCACAGCGGGGCTATAGCTGCAAGCGAGGAACATGTGGTTTAAAAACGAGGCAGGAGGTTTCCACTCACACCGTTAGAGAGTGCTGCTGAGAGAGGGGGCTGAGATGTTCCGATAACACTGGCTCGGACTGTGAGTCACGAACACAAAGGGCCCCGTTACAATAAACAGTCCGAGGCTATTTCTGTCTGTCAAGATGTGGGGTTGAGTAATTATAGATTTATGTGAACGCTCCCATGCCTGTTGACATAAAATGTATTGTTATATTATAAAGCTTTGCCTCGTGTAATATACTTTGTAATTATATCGTTCAACTATTACTAATAACAAAAATATTATTACTGAATATAACTACTAATAATGTATTGTATTTATATCATGCTTTTCCAGACACCCAAAGCATGGAACATGAGTGTGTGTGTGTGTGTGTGTGTGTGTGCGTGCGTGCGTGCGTGCGTGTGTGCGTGTGTATGTGCATGTGGGTGTGTGTGCGTGTGTGTTTGTGTGTGCGTGCTTGTGTGTGTGTGTGTGTGTGTGAGTGCGTGCATGTGTGTGTGTGTGTGTGTTAGTGCCTGTGTGTGTGTGTGTGTGTGTGTGTGCGTGTGTGCATGTGTCTGTGTGTGTGTGTGTGTGTGCGTGCGTGCATGCGTGTGGGTGCGTGTTTGTGGTTATCGCCCACCCGGGTGATGCACACTAAGACGTTTCTTCACTGGAATTGGACTCAGGATGGGTTGTGTTTCTCTAATGTTTCTGCTGCCCCTCCCCTGGACCCTCCACACGCCAAGCCCACCATGTCTACTGCAGGAAGTGGTGGCTTTTCAGCACTCTTTAGCTACTCTCTCTCTCTCTCTCTCTCTCTCTCTCTCTATCTCTCTCTCTCTATGCCCTTAAAATGGTAAGTATATGGTTTAAGCATCAGAAAAATGTTAACAGTTTTACCATGCCATACTTTACAGTTTCATATACTTCAGTATAATAACCCTCAGTCAGACTATTAAGAATGGTATTTTTCATTCATAAGCATGTAGTGCGATTGATCAATATCCTGTTTAATTCCTCATGATGATCACATTTAACCTTAGCGCTCAGCCCTGAGGTACAATAAGTCTCAATTACATCATTTAAAGGCAGCATAAAATAAATTGTAATGAATGAATCATAATTTAAGGCAGTAAAAAAAATAACACTGTTTTGCAATGTTATCTACAAATTCAGATACTTTTACTATTAAAACACCAAAATGGGCATTAAAGTCATTCTACTTAAGAAAACATTTTCGTATTCTTTAGATAAGATACAGTACTTTTACAATCTTTGTCCAGTGACATTTAATTAGAGTTGATGAGTTACAGAATTGCTTTACATGCATTACATGCAGAAGGGGTTGAGGTGAACAAATCAGAGACATCAATCAGGAATTTATGGTATAACTACTCCTTTTGCATTTGTTCATCACACAGTGGCACAACATATCAGAGTGGTCAAGGCACCCATTTGCATTGCCTGACCAAAACGAAACCAAACAACACTAACACACAAGGTCAATCACACCTCAGGGAGGGAAACGGTTGGGCCAGCTCATCAGAAAAAAGCCAACATGACCCATTTCTCTCTGTTGCCACAGTGCTGCTGCCCCCTGAGGTTCAGTGGCCACTCTGTAGATCTCTAAAGCGTCGCCCTCTTTCAAGCCACTATCCTTAAAGCATAGATTCATGACATCATCCTTAGTGTCACACATTTTTCAACAGAGCGTCAGCTGGCTGGCCGGGTGATCTGGACGGGGGGGGTGTGTGTTGTCCTGAGCCCCCACCAGCGCCACGGCTGGCGGGGGCTCGTAGCGGCACTGGGGGCCGCCGCCGCTGCCCCCGCCGCTCCCGCGGAGCTCCAGCTGTTTCCCGCTCCACGGCTCCCCGTGTCTGTGACAACACGCGCCCTGCCAGGCCTGAAGGCTCTGGGAGCTCCACACCCACACACCACTGGTGATGCCCACCGCCAGGGACATGAAGATCTTCAGCAGGAACACCCAGGCGGCGGGCACCGAAGACTCCAGCGCGCACCCCTCGCCGCTCTCCCGGCCGCCGCGTCCGGGCGAGGAGGAGGGGAAGGAGGAGGAGGAGGAGGAGGAAGAGGAGGATGAGGAGGAGGAGGAGGCGCACTCGCTCCCGACGGCGCTGAACCTCCAGGAGTCCACGTTGAGCCTCTCGTAGAGGTGGCAGGCGATGACGCAGCACGCCGGCACGGCGTACACCACGGAGAAGACGCCCACCTTCCCCGTCAGCTTCTCCAGCTCCTCGCCGTGCGCCGCGCCTCCCTTCGCCTTCGCCGTCTGGCGAGCCCGCCGCAGGGCCAGCAGGCCCGCCGCCACCAGGGACACGCCCGTCGCCAGGTAGGCGCAGAGCGGCACCAGCACGAAGCCCGTCAGGGCGCCGGCGTCGGCGCCGCCCACGTAGCACAGGCCCGTCAGCTCGTCGCCCGACACCTTCCTCGCCGCCAGGACCACCGCGGTCTTGGTGGCGGGGACGCCCCAGGCGGCGGCGTGGAAGTAGCCGCCGCGGGCCTCGATGGCCTCGCGGCCCCAGCGCTTCGCGGCGGCCAGGAACCAGGTGAGGGCCAGCACCACCCACCACACGGACGCCGCCATGCCGAAGTAGTAGAGGATGAAGAAGACGGCGGTGCAGCCGCTCCACTCGGCGCCGTCGCCCTGGATGAGGTAGAGCTCGCCGTCGGGGCCGCGGCCGCACGCCACGCTCTCCGGCCCGGCCGCCAGGCGCACCAGGAAGGCCACCGAGTAGGCGTGGTAGCAGGCGCCCAGGAACACCACCGACTTCTCCGGGTAGCGGAAGCGCCGCGGGTCCAGCAGGAAGGTGAGCACGGTGAAGGCGGTGGACAGGAAGCAGAGGGAGGACCACACGGCCATCCACACCAGGGCCAGGTCCTTGTCCCGCCGCGACCAGAACACGTCCAGCCCCGGGGAGCAGCGAGGGGCGCACGAGCCGCTCCGCGCCGCGTACCGGAACTTTCCCGGGTTCTGGCAGGGCGGCTCCGCCGGGCCGACGCCGGCGGGCTCGTCCCGGGCGGCGGGCGGCGGCGGCCTGACCCGGGGGGCCCGGGAGAGCATGCCTGTCCCGGGCCTCCCCTCCGGCCCACGCTCGTCCTCCGGAGCCTCCAGGCACAGAGACTGCGGGCCGGTTCTGAGCGGGAGCCGGCCGCAGTCCAGGGAGTCTGGCCAGGCGAAGCTGAACTTCTCCATGACGGGGGAGCAGCGCTGACGGGCCTGCTCGCACATGGGCCGGCAGGCCGGGATGGTGGTGGACACCTGGTCCGCGCACATGGGCACGTACAGGGAGCAGAGGACGAAGCGCAGGTGCCGGTCGCAGCCGTACTCCACCAAGGGGGCAAATTCGTTCAGTTTGACTTGGGCTTCTCCCTGGCTCTGGTACTGCATGGTGTTGGGCATTCTCGTCATATTGTAGCCAATGTCGCGACACATGGGGATGGTGATGAGTTCACACTCGCTGCCTCGTCTGCCCGCTACGTTGTCATTGGCTACGTCAAAGCCGAATTCCGAATTAAAACACGTGGTAAGGTGCTGCACCCACAAAAACACGGCAATCCTCAGATGGAAGCGCTCCATGAATTCAACTCATGAATTCAATTTAACGTAGCAAGATGTGGATGCTTTCATGTGCGAATAATATGTGCCTCATCTAACTTAACACCGAGCTCGTCATTAAGAGTCATACAGAATTACCTTTCGTGATATTCCAATAAATAAATGTTTTTTTTGTCACATTGTGACATTCGCCTAATTCCAACTGTTGCTTCCTCCGGCAGCCGGTGATTTTGTTGCTCTGTCCCGATTGAAAAGCCTCGAATTATACTTCTGTTTTTTACGCTACGGTCGACCCGTGTCTGTTAGGTTTTTCCACTATTTTCTTTATTTATGGGATGGACTTATGGGCGGATTCCTTCCACCCCGCCTTCATTCAGTAACTCTCTCTCACACACACACACACACACACACACACACACACACACACACACACACACACACACACACACACACACACACACACACACATAAATACACTCAGGTAGTAGGTATTAGACTTTAGGCGTTATGATGTAGATATTTTATTTCCACTACACGCCTGAATAAAATTACGTATAGGCTATGCTGAATCAGGCCTAAAAAAGAAGTATGCTTAATGCTCAATTAGGCCTAATTAGGCCTCACATTTTTTATTGCGATATTTATTATCTTTCTGTTGTATTAAAGGCAGTTAAACAGTATCGATTTTGCAGTATTGAACCCCCAGTGGTCCGAGTAAAGGGAATGGCTGCATGCAGCTTCTGTGTGTGTGTGTGTGTGTGTGTGTGTGTGTGTGTGTGTGTGTGTGTGTGTGTGTGTGTGTGATTGCTGAGCTGCAGGCAGCAGCATCACGGTGGTCGCGCGTAGCCTCGCGAGAGACAGACCTTGGTGAAAAGATTTATTTTCATTTCAACTTTTGGTTTTGGTCTTTCTCCATAGTTCCACAGTGAAGTATATTATACGTAATTTCGAATCGAACCATCGTTGTGTTGAATCATAAACCTGGTGGGTTTTTTTCTCAAGGCCTATGCAATTTTATTATTTTTCTATTCTGTATCGCTTACATAACGTTACGTAGATTTTGTGGTAGTGTCGTTCTCTCGCGTTTCGTTCTCTCTTCACTCAGGGGTTTAACCCCAATAATGATTGCTTTGAATGTAACTAAATACAATCCATGCGTAATTGCCTTGCTGAGGTAACTAAATAGTCGGTCTTCAAGTCAGGAGAGTACTTTCTGGTTCCAGGGAAAATGTGAGGAGGACATTGTATGTGAGAGAATGAAAAACTGTAAAGATATGACATGAAACATGTAGCATTGTCACATAGCATGGCATAAGAATACAAATTATTGTCATGGCAAATCAAAATCATCAACAACAACAGCACCACAATGATTACATTTCCCCAATATTTGACCTCTTTTTACACTTTGTGTCACAACTACGCACACACACACGCACACGCACACACACATACATACACACACACAGACGCACACACACACACACACACACACACACACACACACACACACACACACACACACACACACACGCACACACACACACAGAGAAAGACTCGTCCTCTATTGGCAGTCTTGTGCAGAGTGAATGCCGCCGCTCCAGCATTACCATATGAAAAGCTGATACCACTGCATTAGGGCTCCGCGGGTCATCCTTTGTCCCGGGCCGGACTTGATCCCCGCTCGGCGAAAGCCAACGGTTTAAAAACACCCCAGCGTCACCCCTGGGTGCTCATCTTTCCAGCGCTTTGTCATGCAGAGCGCAGCTTGTCGCTGGTGCACTCTGAGGCACACAGCCAGGAGGAGGATCCACTCTCATCCCCACTCACAACGTGGACCTTTTCAGTGCAGGTATAGGGTCTGCTTGTCACGATCCCCAAAAGCATAGAATCCGTGCCCCAGTCTTTCATGTGCTACCTACCCCCGCCGGACCTCCCGTTCAGAGATAGGTCCGGTCCCGGTCTCCTATGGAATGGGACTGACGACAATTGTGATGCTGTTTGCTGGGTAAAAGCTTTCGGCGTCCTCTTGTGGGTCTCCCGGAGCAAAGAAATGTTGTCTTTCTTCTCTCTTGTTAGCGGAGACAACATCAAAGATAGCCGTGGAGGATCCCGTGTCAGTCGCTGTTACGTTCACGTGTATGGCACTATAATGAGCAGCCATACTGCCACAGAGCTTCCTCTACCCAGCACTGTGGTGAGATGTGACAAAGCAACCTCACTGCTTATAATATCACTTATTGTTGGTTTTTATTCAATTAAAGTATGGTGCTACTTTTTTTACAATGCTCAACTCAAGAATGAACAGCCTACTTTTCTGTTTCCTCATTGAGGCACAGAGGATACAGAACACTTTCCTTAGTACCAGGAGGGCCTTGGGCTCCTTCTGCTCCTTCACCCATGATGGAAATACAGCAAAGTTGACGAAACAGAAAGACACACAATGTTTAAGTAGCAACCCAACATCTACAGCATTGTATAATAGCAATTATCTAACCTAATATATATGGACATATATCCACTATTAAAGTAGCTCTTCACATAAGTTGATTCTGATATGAAATTGACTTTTTTTTAATAATTTCATTGAAATTTGTAAGAGTGTAATGAAAATCAAATCTTAATAACAACATTGTATTTGCAAGTTACAATATCTTTTAATATTGATTTCTAAAGGAAGCTATGGCTTTTTACTTTGTGACCCACACACTTAGCCTCACATCATTTACAAGTGCAAAAGTCTGTTCAAATAATCACATACAAAATATATCACATCAAGAAGACATATCATTTGCTGATTTTTATTTGGTTTTAACAACCCCAAACATACTGCTGTAGCATACAAAGTTGAGGTCAGGTCAGAGCTCAAGTAGACTGATGCACATTAAAAACTGATGGATCTTTAATACTTTCCACAGACAGGACTGTTTCAGCTTGACATCTTGCACATGAGGGGCAATGCTGTTACACCCTCAGTATGGTATTTTCCAGCAATGTCCAAATGCCAAGATGTACACAATAAAACCAGGGGAAAACCTCTGCTGCTCAGGAATGTGTTTCACACCAGAGCCTGTGACTCTACTTGAAGAAAAGGGTCCCTCATCTTTAGAAGACTTGGAACAATTCCTTTATCGACGCGGCATTTGGAGAAAAACAACGATTGATTCCTTGTGAATGATCCATGCATTATGTGATCTGTGAGCCAGGTCTCACCAAGAATCTCACTTAGCCTTTTTGGAAAAGCTAAAGGGAATAGTGAAATGTAAAGGGAATAGTAAAATATGAAGGGAATGCATGGGCAATGCAATGTCCTTCTCATGCCTTAAGGGGTTAAAAAAAATGCAAGCACAAGAAGCAGACATTTTCTTCTGTTATGTTCTTTTGAGCTCAGTTCCCATGGTCTGTAATAGAGAAGCAGAAGCAAAATCAACGGCCACCGCACGCAACCATGCTTACATCATCCTTGCCCTCCCTCTTCTGTCTCTCAGCCATTAAGCCACCGCAACTTCTCAGCCTGGCGCCCCCTTCCCTCTATACACCTGCCTGGTCCTAAAACACCCCTCTGAAGCAGTACAGAGTCTCGGGACTTATGTTACCACTGCTGGCTAGAATGGCAAACAAAGTGCTATTTATGTGGTGTGGTCAGACACCAGGGCACACATGTGTGGCATTTGGTCAGGCTGGGTGTGGGGGGGGGGGTCTGTTATATCCATATGGGGGACAGATAGTGACAAGAACTCCAGGCATTCATCTTCCCTCACGTTCCTCTTCCCTCCTCGACTTTACATCTACGTCACCAGAGCGGTTACTTGCTGGTGGGCGATTGTGGTTGTCGTTGTGTCCTGTCGTGTGTGCTGTCCTGTCTGCACACTTCTGTAGGCCTACATGCTCACTGTAGTGTGGAGATGTCCTGTCTGCACACTTCTGTAGGCCTACATGCTCACTGTAGAACCTCGTGTGGAGACAGTGTGAGTGGCACATCCTCCTCAGAGAGCCGTCACATGGGCAAACTGCCGGACCAGTTTGTACAGTGGCGGAATGAGCACTTTCTAAGCTGAACTATACTGAACTCTACGTACAGTCACTTCCTGTCTACTCAAACACATGCCACCATGTGTTTGAGTAGTGGCAGGTTGTCCGACAACCAAAATGTTGCTGGTTCAATCACCAGCTCCTCTGAGTGCGTGGTGTCTTTGAGCAAGACTCTCCTAACTCTGAATGCTCCCGAACCAGCTGGCTGCTGTCACGATGGCTGCCGCCGTGCACACCCAGCGTAGGAAGCTATATGAACAGGTTATGAAATCGATGTAGAAATGCCATCCATTTACCATTTCAAACCACTGGCGTGCAGCAGCCGACTTTAGATCCTGTTCCGTCGTAGGTTATGAGCGAGACACAGTCAGTGTCGGGGAATCCTGACCGCCCTGTATGAGAGCTAGCTGTCCTACCCGCAGCTCCTAGGCAGCTGGCCTATGGATAACTGAGATCTGCGATAGATATACATTCTTTTACATTTACAGTCTTTTACATTTACATTTAGGGCATTTAGCAGACGTTTTTGTCCAAAGCGACTTACAATAAGTACATTTGTCAGAAGAAGGTGAAACACTTAATTCCTGTTAAAACAGTAAGCAAGTCACTAGAACAAGTTTCAAGCATTCCAAATGACAGGTTAACCATTGCTAGTATACAACATCTCTGGCTAAGTGCTAACTAAGTGCTATGTTACAAAGAGCAATTATAAAGTGCCAAGACATACAATATACAAGTAAGTGCATGAGGGTAGTTTTGTTGTTGTTGTTGTTGTTGTTGTTGTTGTTGTTGTTGTTGTTGTTGTTGTTGTTGTTGTTGTTGTTGCTGTTGTCTTTTGAACTGTGTGCATTACATGCGTCTGTTGCTTAACACTTGCACAAGTGTGCTTCTTTCTGTTACTACTACCACTGTTATGTCATTATTGGCTTTGGTTGTTTTTCATCCATGTTCATTATGCATCATAGTTATTAATACCATTGTGCATGTAATGGTCTTATGTCTTTCTCTAACCATGCCAGGCCTGAGAGCTCACTGAAGTTCTTAATAAATCAATCTTGTTAGACCGACAGATAAAACACTGACTTTCATAATAACAATGCGGTACTTCATTATGTCAGGAGGGTCCTTTACCAGTGCTTCCCAACATTTGGCTCCCGCCTCATGTGCGAATGGTAACAATAGATTACATAACAATAGATTACACATGGAGAGTGGGAAACGCTGTGAACACAAAACATCAATGGAAAACATTACAATGAAAAACATTATGGAATGCACAAAGCAACACTATTATTGAAATTACATGAAGCAATATTTATCTATATTATATTTTCTATGCTTGTAAATCTAGAATAATTCCACCGTACCACCTGCAGTAACTAATTAGTAGCCCCTCCCCTTGATCCTGTCACTCAAACAGAGGCACGGGCATTTCAAATAACGTGAGTTTCCCTCTAATCTGACAGTGTCGACAAGCAACACAACCCGAGGTGAGTCATACAATATACAGTTGTACGTGCACGCAAATATATTCACATTCCCTGAGTGCGGTATGCACTCATGTACGGCAACTACATTTCCGTTGTCTCTCTACTTGTGCTCTGCACAATGACGATAAAGTTGAATATAATCTAACCTAATTTCCGCCGTCATCACCAGACAAGCTTGTCAGAATCGTGCATATGTCGGATTAAGGTGGGGGCCCCATGGTGACCACATCCTCAAGTAGGCCTATTGGCTTGCCGTGCAGTATAAAGAGTTTCCCTTGCTGTAAAACTAGTTTGCTGGACGATACAGATTAACCGAACTGGATTGCGTTGAATTTTGATTAATTGACAAAAGGTGATGCTTTGCCATTGCAGGGAGAATGGAAGATTAGTAAAACAGTGTTAGGAGGCCTACTAATGGGGTCTATAGACCCAGACAGTTTCTGAGGGCAGCAAAGCAGTGGAACTAGTCTTGGGGAAACTTAAACCTCATAGTTTTTTATTGCAGGAGTTTCTATGAAATGGATCTAAATGCAACAAATAAATCCTTTTTTAACAGGCCATAGTGACAGGTCTCAGTTGGCCTGGAAATGTTTTGCAGGGTTCTGCCTAACAGTACACAATGGGCCTTGCTGGAGGCAATTAGATGAATGATTATCGTTTTTCCCCCTCAACGGTCAATGCAAGTGTTTGTGCAGTACCACCACACACGTGTTACGTTAGACATTTAACAATATTTCACAATGCCTGTAAAATTCTGCAAACGGTAAACGTAACTTTCCACTCTCTGTCATCTTTCCACCAAGATTATTCTCTACTTATTTGCTCATGCATTTGAGTTTCAGGAGTTTTTGTTAAATCCCTTGTGAGACACACACGGTTAGATGTGATTGGTTCAGACAAGGTGGGATTTGCAATCTGAATGTTGTAGGAAGGTTTTGCCAGAATGAACGGTCAAAGAGGCAATCCCCCATTGAGTAAGTTCAATATGTTAATGGAACTGGGTTTTCACACTGAGCCAACTCCTTACAGATTTAGACATCCCCTGGTTGTTAAAATCACACCAAAATAGTTGTTATTACACATTTTGAATTTACACCTATGTGTTAATTTGAAGATGGTCATTGGTTCTTGCAGCAGTTATACATTGTTTTGCAAGTACGCCTGTGATGTGATATAGAAGGGATATTATCATGTACAGTATATTATCATATTATCATGGGGTTGTTACAGAATGGACACTGCAGCTTGATGTGATTAGTTAGTTGGCTAGTTAACTAGTTTGTTAGTCATTGTAAACTAAAGTATACATTAATGTTTTATTTGTGCATAAATGGGCAAAACGTTTGTGACTCAAATACTTATAACTACTACTTAAGTAGTAACTTAACCCTTTTTTTGGTGTAATTATAAGCTGACAAGCCCTCCTTCCTCCGACAGTTCTGTAAAATCTAATATCCACCTTTTAAGAGAGGAAGGTGTTTGAAAAAAAACAACAATTTCAATTGAATAAAGGAATTCTTGTAAAACGCATACTTTGTTCTGTTTGATTTTATGAAATATCAGGGTTATTACATACATAATGTGCCAGTGCTCTGAACATTATTACTGTGCCTGCACCATATGTTTGATATGTTTATGTTTACAGATACAAATATACACAAATGTAACAATAATACCTGGTAAAGTGTCTAGATTATAAACATTCTTACTAGTACTGGATTGCTTATTCTATCATAAGTCTAAAAAAAACAACACATAGGCAATTTACATACACCCAAGATTAAGGAAATGACATGTTACTAACTTACATTTTTGATCATTTATAATACTATAGAAAATAACTAAATAAATACAAAATTGTAATAAAAGAGAAATTGTATCTGCTTGTAAAGGAACGATTGTTTTGACCTAGTCATGGACAAATGAGTGAATAAACAAAACAAACTACATAAACATCTCTGAGTAATTAGCCACCGTCTACTGTGGCGTTTGAGGAAGTGGTTTTTTATATTCTGTTCTCTCCACGTCTTCTTCAGGACCTGAAGACGTGGACCACCCTGGCGATGTACTGCCTGCAGATGGGACACTCGCTCATGCGCTTGCCGCATCTGCTGCAGGTGACCATGTGTCCGCACTCCAGCAGCACGCAGTCCACCGGGTAGTCCATGCAGATGCGGCACAGGTCCTCGTCCAGCTTGGTCGCGGTGGCCGACTCTGCGGACGCAATGCGGGGCAGACATGCTCAGCGGGAGGTTGAGGTCTGGAACACCCAACGGGCGGGTTAACCCCGTCAGCCAGCCGTGGCTGACCAGGCTTTAGCGTTGCAGGTGACCGTGACCGTAGGAAGGTGCCACGGGGCTGCCGAGGCTCGTGTAGCGAGTCATGTGTGGTGGTGCAGGACGCGCCGCCGCGGTGCCCACCTATAGTGTGATGTTCTGGACAGTTGTCACATGACAACTCCTATGACGTGCGACCGCGCTGATGATGCTAAATGAAAGACTGACCATCCCTCCCCCCGATCCCAGGGGAACCGGGAATCGGGAAGACTGGACGTGTCGCGGCCAAAAGTGTCGTGTATCCTGTCTCCAGTCCAGGGCACAGTGAGATTATATCACCCAATAGCCTTATTTGACCATCGTGAAATGCAAAAATGTTGTGTTGCCTGATCCTGGCATTAGTTAGTTGACCGGAAGCAGTAAAGCATCCCTTAACTAACTCATGCTTGGTATGAAGCTTTATTTTGACAGCTCTCTTTGACAGTTCTATCATGTACCATTTGAAGATGTTATAGTTGTAGTCTCCCCGTAATGGTTGTAGGCTTTGGTTGGAATGCCTTAGATGTCATTTTGGACCACAAACATGTGTGCCGTATCAAGCACAGTTATGTATATCTGCCATGTTTACAACAGTAAATAGCTTGTAGCATACCATTTGACATCTGATATATGCTAATAATAAAGGCGCATTTAGCAGATACTTTTGTCCAAAGCGATTTACAATCAGTACATTTGAGGGGTTCGACATGCAGACAGTAGGAGGAGGAGGGGGGATCAAGGGGATTGAACCGCCGACCCTCCGGTTCGTGGACGACCCGCTCTGTCCACCCGCTCTACCCACTGAGCTACTGCCACCCCTACGCCCCTATTACTGCTACTACTACTACTGCTACTGCTACTGCTACAGCTACAGCTACTGCTGCTACTACTACTACTACTACTACTACTACTACTATTACTATTACTATTACTATTACTACTAATACTACTACTACTAAGTGCATTTCAAGTAGCAGTGACAGCAGCAGCAGGACCGACGACCGAGCCATGAAAGAAGCACGGCGACAGCGGAGAGCCCTCACCTTCGTTGCGGACCTCGTTGTACAGGCGGGTGACGCGCTCCATCAGCTCCCACTTCTCGCAGCAGCCCATGAAGTTGACAAAGTTGCGCGACAGGATCTCCTTGAGCTGCCGCACGCTGAGCCCCTCGATGTCCTCCACGCGGCTCAGGTCAGAGAGGGAGGCGGTCCGGGCCTCCGCCGGGGGGCCCACGTCCGTGTTCCACGGCGGCTGGAACCGGACACAGCGGCGGCGGCGGCGGCGGCGGAGGCATGGAGAACGTCACACGGGTGACGATTTGAGACGTGGGCCGTGAGGTCGCCATGCAACGGTCACCAAGCAAAGAGAGATGGTTGTTTGTTTTTTTTTCGTTTTTAGTCTGCCTCCTCAGCTAAACCTAACAACCACATTAAGGACCTTGAGACAGTCCTTTAAAAGTCCAGAAGTGAGCACTTTCTGAGTCAAATATGAAGCCTGTATTCCCCAATCCTGTGAATCCCCATTGTAAACATAAGATTATTACCTCATTATTTGCATCGACGTCCTCTTCATCCTCCCCTGCCTCCTCTTCATCATCGTCCTCATCATCTTCATCCTCCTCCTCCTCCTCTTCCTCCTCCACCTCTCTCTCTGTGTTGTCTTCCTCCACAGCCTCCGTTACGTTGTCATCGCCAACGTCGTCCTCGGCCACCCTTTCATTTTCATCGCCGCCGTCATCGTCCTCCTCTGCCTCTTCAGCGTTATCGTCACCCTCATCCTCCTCTTCGTCATCATCTTCATCGTCGTCATCATCCTCCTCCTCCTCATCTTCGTCATTTTCGTCCGAGGACTGCGGCGAGGCGTCATGGGCCTGGTGGTCGGCGCCGTTGGCAGCTCCCCTGGGTGCCGCTGTGCTGCGACCGCCGCCGCCGCCGCCACCGCCACTGCTACTCGCGCCCGCGCTGCCCGGCACCTGCTGGTCCAGGACCAGCTCCACCAGCTCCTCCTTCTCGCGGCACCGGTCCGTCGGCACCTCGTGCAGGTGGAGGTAGTCGCGAAGCTCCCGCACCTTTTGGGCAGCGGAGAAAGGAATTGGTTAAAAGGAGAATAGAGGAACCGGCCTCGTTAAAGGAGAACAGAGGAACCAAACAGAGGAACCAGCCCCTGTTAATGGAGAACAGAGGAACCGGCCCGTGAAAGGAGAACAGAGGAATCGGCCCCTTAAAGGAGAACAGTGGAACCTGCCCGTTAATGGAGAACAGAGGAACCGGCCTGTTAAAGGAGAACAGAGGAACCAAACAGAGGAACCAGCCCCTGTTAATGGAGAACAGAGGAACCGGCCCGTGAAAGGAGAACAGAGGAATCGGCCCCTTAAAGGAGAACAGTGGAACCTGCCCGTTAATGGAGAACAGAGGAACCGGCCTGTTAAAGGAGAACAGAGGAACCGGCCCGTTAACGGAGAACAGAGGAACCGAACAGAAGAACCGGCCCTGTTAACAGAGAACAGAAGAACCGAACAGAGGAACCGGCCCTGTTAACGGAGAACAGAGGAACCGGCCCATTAAAGGAGAACAGAGGACCCGGCCCGTTAAAGGAGAACAAGCGATTCCCGCGCCGCGGTACACGAACGTTCCCCCGGCGGGCCCGTCATCCGAGGATGACCGACACGTTCTCAATTTGGGTCAGCGATCCGAGCCTAACGGTGCCACTCGACGGCCTGAACCCCTTGAGAGTTCGAAGGGAAAGGGGTTGTGGGGGTGTGGAGGGAACGTACCTTGAGCGTCATCAGCTGCGAGCGGCTGAACAGGGTGCCGTGAAACCGCCGGCAGGTGCGGCAGAGCCGGGGGTGGAGGGCCTCCGGCTCCACCGAGCAGCGGCCGCAGAAGCTCTTCTTGCAATCCCCGCAGACATGCTGGAGGCAGGAGAACCCGGGAGACAGAGGAACCCAGGGGTGAGCTGCCTGATTTGAGCTGCGTGAAACGTGTGCGCGCATGGAAAACACACACACACACACACAGACACAGACAGACAACACGCATGCATGCTAGGCCTGGTAACAGCGGGCAACTGACTTCCCTACCTTCTGTGCGTGACGGTCAAAATGGCTACCACAAGCCTTACACAAATGTGTGGGACAGGTCAGGGGGGGACTGAAACCCAGATTTGTGCAGGCCTGTTGCCAGGAGGTGCCGTTCTCTTCCACCTTGACGGTGGGATTTAGAAGAGGCAAGCGGCGGCAATCAGACGTCCACACATTCCTGCCTGGACAGACGAGAAAAACACACACACACATACAGGGTTACAGCTGCTGAGTGTCTTCACCATATTTCTGCAATTCTGTTTCTACATTGGTCCAAATAAACACCCTTTTATAGGATGATGCTTATATTAAGACTTGTTATAATTGGTTTGAGTTCTGCAAGGCTTGTTTCTCTTTTCATTGAGGAATATTATTTTGGATGTACATTTTATGATGGTGTATATAGTTTCAATGAAATTCGTAGCATCATTTACCATTAATTCAACTTTGACAAATTCAAGGCTATAACAGTGGATAATGTTATCCAAAAATTTGAACTATGGCCTTCTGGGGCGACTGTAGAACGACAAAACCATCTGTACATATTTAAATAAGGTAGCAGAGTGATCAAAATGCCGTGCAAAACAAAAAGATTGCAGACATAAAATGTGGAGCAGTGGACTGCCTAGAGTGTAACGAGCAATCGATATTCATTCTTTAAAAAAAAAAAAAAAAAAAGGTTTAGAAACTACCCCATCACAGAATAGCGATCATCACTGGATGGAACAAGGATCGGGCCTATAGGGTTCACACTGCAACATCTGGATGGAGATGGTGATCCCATTAAATAACTTCGGGATTTAAAAGCAGTGCGTCTGGAATCATCCACAGTTCGACCCCGAGTTTTTACAATTCATTCCTTTTCATTGGCTATAGAAGACCTGCATCATTTCGATAGCAGGACGAGTAGCGTCATTTCGAAAAGACCGGTGGTCTGCTTTGCGTCGGCCGGTGATGCGCTATTACCTTACCTGTCTGACTAGAAGCATTTCCTCTCTGAAACAACCTTTCTAAGAAAAAAACATAGTGTCTGGATAATAGAAACAAATAAAAACGTCTTTGCGGGTTACATCCAGCGTGTCAGCATGCGCGACATAGTCACACCCGTCGACTGGTGCTTGCTATACATCCCCAATCAATGGAGGAACGCCGTGTGGACGCGGAGGGTTTCCACGCGTGCGCGGGGGGGACGCCGACCGACCGACTGGCTTTCCTCAGTAGTCCACGTTGATTTGTTACACACTGGACAGAACTCGTGGCTCTATAGCTGGTTTATGTGTTCACTCTCTTTAGCATCGTTCAATGTTTTTGCATCTCATCTCCGTTGCCTTGTGGTTAAATTGGTCACAGCGTTCACGTGCATGACGTTATTAGGTTTTATTATGAAGTGTGTATTACTCACAAACATAGCTTATTGTGTTGGATGTGTGTGCAAAATGTTCTGATGCAGTAGACCTCAAATTATTAATGAAAATATATTTATACCTAATTTATTGGTCAACATTTCAAAATTAATTCCACTGTATACTGTATACCAGTATACCCCTTGATTGAATATGACTGAATGTTAGTTTATTTTTTGCTGACAATCTTGCTGGTTGTGCAAGACGCAAAAGGTTCCTCATTTCAGAGTGAGCTCGGTAGTGTTGTAGCCTCCGTCCTGATGGAGTTCTACTCTATGGTTCTACTGCCCTGCTCAGATGCAGTCTGCCGCTAGGTGGTGGCAGACGAGGTGTTCCCTTGTTTCATCGTTTGTATGGCGTGCTCTCCTGTCCACTCGAGACAGAACTCTGGACACCAAGCTGTAGGCCGCTGCCGACACATGTTCTGTATTGCGTTTGTGGTAGTATTATATGATATTAACGATAATACTATGTTATTTTGAAGCTATATATGTAGGTCCTATATTTGAGATTTACTAATAATTTAGGCCACATTATGATAACAGGGTCTTTAGGTAGTAGGAATTGAGCATCTGTTTTATAATGATGGTCACAGACGAGCTACAGACATTTGGGATCAAATCTATTAGAGAGTCAAGCCAATTATTCTGTAGTTTGCAATTGCATTAGCCTGACATCGCAAATGCGTATCTATCTGAACGAGAGATGGGCAAGATGCTTATGGCAGAGCAAATTAAACATGAGGTGGCAGATTAGTCCTATACCCAGACTACAATTGTATAGGCTATAAAAAAACAATCAGTCCAAGCACACAGAGGAGCTTGAATAAATTAGGCACGTTTTATGACTTCACTTTATTGCATTGATAACATTGATTTGTTCCGATGGTAGCTAGTTTCTACTGGTCACACAGCATAGGAAAATGCAAAACGCCATGCAGTTGCAACTGATGTTCTAGATTTGCGGGGGCTTATCTATCAAAGAAGTACAGTAAATGACTTGAGTCTCACAATCAAAGCGTCATAGCTGTGGCCGGCTCTGTTGCGAGCAGCTGCGATGGCCCATCAATGAGCTTTTGTTCTCTGTGGCTTCCTGTGTCGAAGATGAAACTCAGAACTTGTTTTACAAGACAGAGGTGAGGGAGCTAGGGGGACTTTCATTTTTAGTCCTTGGCCGTGGTTTCTTTCTTTTTAAAAGAGCACATCATGCCTATTACATCGTCCATGTTATCGTTTCACTAGAATTGTGTCGGGGTGTCACTGTGTGGATTGTAGTGTCACAATTACAAATTACAAATACAAGAAGGTCCATCCAGCCAATGGGCCCTTTTCCAGACTGTCAATAGAAGGCTAAAGTAACTTCAGGTTCCTGTAACTTTAACACCGCCGCCACACCTAAATGCAATGGACCCTTAATTAATGTTATGAGCTAGACCTATTTCTCCTTCTGTGGAAAGGGTCTATTCTACAGCTACAGGCCAACCTACATCCTACAGCTAAAAGCTAGCATACATCATCCAGCTACACTTTACAGCTACAGACCATGCCTGCAGCCACAGGACAGCCTACATCCTACAGGACGGCCTACAACCAGCTGCATTCTGGTTCTAACACCGTGAATACCATGCTTGTATTCTGTGCTGTGAATACCATGTTTGACCATTCTTATGTGAAGTTAGTCTTGAAGGTCCTCTATCTGCTGCTGGTCACATCAGCGAGCACCCTGGTTCACATATTGTGGGCAATCTGTCAAAAAGAAGAGTTACAATTAATTTGAGAAGTATGAAACAAAAAGCCATGCAACTTAAAGGATAACCGCAGGATATTTCAACATGGACCCTATTTCCCCATCATCTTGGGTCTGTTTTGTATATTGGTCCAGTCTTGAGCGAGCGAACGCTGCTACCATAAGCAGCAAAACAGACAGCAATGTAATCCTTTTGGGCTATTGCGCCCTGTCAGTCCTCTAAAGGTGCCTGTTTTTTTTTTGCCACTGACGGGCTCAGTGTCTAACAACATTATGGAAAGAAACTAGTCTTTATTTTTTACCCTTTGCTTGATGTGGTATCACTCTGAAATTTCACTCTGAAGAGTTGAGTTGTAGCCGGAAATCTCAACCCTCCATCATGCAAATCTCTTAAGTAACACTCGGTTTTCTATGCTTTCTGTGGTAACAAACTTGCTGGTGTCGTACCAAAAAGTGGTTGTCCAACAAGAAGTGATTGCAGTCTGCCTTTTTGGGTTGTATTGCCGCTATGAAGATTAAAAACTGGTCAAAAAAGAAAGGTCTGAATTTGTTATGATCTAGGGCACAGAGCAGGTAAACTAATGCAGAAATAAGGATAATCACAAAATAGATCATTTCCTTATTTTATCTGTAAATCACATTAATTGCTGTCTAATTTTGAAATATAGGCCTAAACAAGGATATTTGATATGCCAAACACATACAAACATCAGAAACAATAGTATAGTATTGCCTGTAATCACTCATTCAGACCAAATCAGGTGTTGCGGCAGAAACAGTAGTTCAGCCATTCATTGGAACGAGGCTCGCGTGTTTAGGCTGTGGCGGTGAGGGGCGGTGGGGGGCGGTGGGGGGGGGGGGGGCAGCACGGAGGTGCGAAAAAATGACGTAGCCGGCCCACCGCGGAAAGTTGGAGAAATGCAACCCTGACGGCGCGCTGCGGGGGCCCGGTCACGCACGCCGGCGCTCAGACCAGAAGACACCCACGGAAGGAGGAACCATGTTTACCGTGTGTTTACCATAGCCCCTTGTAGCGCGTTTCGCTGTTTACAGAGCGACCGTGACGATGGAAGAGAGACTGAGCGCCGCCATTTTGTTTCCTTCCCAGTCCTGCACAGCCCCGCCGTGAGGGTGGGGGGGGGGGTTAAAGTTCACGACGTGAGTTAAACCAACAGCGGACCACGAAGTGACACTCGACTCTCTGCGATAACCCCAAAGCGGACCAAAATGGCCGACGTGGTCTGAGCGAGCGCTGAACCCGGGCGCTACACTGAGCGTGACCCCGCGGCGCTGTGTCGACGTGGCGTCACGCAGTCTCGGGACACGCTCCGGGTGGCGTCTGTTGCGTCCGTCCTCAACTGCTGTCTTTCTTCAAGTTGTCCTGAGTTGTCTTTAAGTTGTGCGAACAGTGTCTGGGGTCGTACAACTCACTAGTATTTCTCTACCTCCACTATCAACCCAACCTCGTCCGTGATCTCAAAATGAAACAGCCGAGAGGAAGGTGAGGTGAAGAGGGGCCTAGTCTGCGGAGGGACACAGGGTTGTAGTTATATGGGGGGCACCCCCATATCATTGTACATTATATGGGGGAGCATCATGATCCCTACGCCTACACCCTACGATATAGACGGACTACAATGCATTGTCTGCAGGAATAGTGCAGACAATGCATTGTGCAAAATAGTACTACTAGTAAAGATATGTTTTAACAAATTCAACCAGAGGGCATTCTCCCCCCTGCAATATGCAACTGCAACTACTAATCTATAGATTATGTAATTAATTGAACATACGTACTTTCTTCTAAAACACACCGATTATTCAGACATGTCGACACGGGTATAAATAGTCTCTAGCATTTCGCTGCGTGTCAGAGTGGTCAGTGTAGCGGCTCTAGTATAGTGGAAAAAATGCCACAGCAGCTGCTCCCAGCTCCAACTCATTCATGCTTCCACTCTTTTCTTCCTGCGATAACTTTCTGCGATTTCAGAGCAATACTGCTCCGTGAGTGACACTCGGTTAGACACAATAGCAAACAGAATGGATCAAGTGAAAGATCATGAAAAAGGTTTCCTCTGTAGGCGTCCTTTCTGTAATGTTGTCAGACACTTGATGATACCAATCTGAGCCTGTCAGTAGCACAAGTAAGCTCTATTATTGGACATACATTGACAGGGTGCTATTGCCCCCAAATGATTACGCAGCAGTCCATTTTGCGGATTATGGCTGCAGTGTTATTGCTCAATACTGGCCCCACAAAATGTGTTGTTCCACACTAGTCCCTTAGACCAAAGATTATGGGAAAATAGGATCCAGGTTGAAAAATTGCTAAGTGAGTCTTTGAAGTTATCAGGGTAATATGACGTTCTATTTAATGCCCTTACCTGAACAATCTTCAAGGTTTTTTAAGAAATCAGTGTTTTCATAATCCTCGTCTGTTGAAATGAAACGGCAGTTTAGAAATATGTATCCCGCCATTTTCATTGATACACCACATCCATGTAACTTGTTGAGAAGGAGTTTGATAAGAAAATGTAACTGTGGCGTTGAGGTGGTGCATTGTAATCAGATCAAAATGTTACTGGAGTACCCACGTACCATCGTTTGTTGAAGATGACAAGATGTTTTCATAGTCACCTAAATTGGAAGCTAAAAGAAAGGAACATATGTAGGTTAAGATTTTAGGTTCAAATCTTTATGATATCATACCACACAAATAATTCATGGTATGTGTTCCTGTAGGTGTCTTTATAAGGTTGTCCAGTATATCTGAGGAATTCCCCTGCCTTCCTTTCAAGCCATTTTATGGCTTCAATGTGTTACTTCACAAGGCACAAAAATACTACTGACAAACAACACCTCTACCCTCAGCTATGACTGAGCTGTTGGTCTAATGAATGTGTGAAGTAAACTTTTGACAATCTAACCAAAGCACATTTATTGTCATTTCCATATCAATGTTACTGCAATTGTCAATATTTTACAAAGAAAAATAGTAAAATACATGCTCACCAGAAGATGCTTCTTTGATTTCGTTAATGTTTCCATACACTGCTACTGGAAGTGGTGAGCTGTACAAAAATACAATACAATTTTGATATCAACAACAGATTAATTTTATAGTAATTGTAGTAATCTGGCAAACAATGCAGAAAAAATAGTGACACTAGGTGTAACACACTTACACATATGTAGCCTGATAACTGTCTCTATCTGCAAAACAATGTAGTTTACATTAGAGTTGACCCTTACCTTTTCCACAAAGCTTTGTAATATGTATGGTAATTATGGAGTATTACGTATACCTAATATTTGACTCAAAGTAGTACCAACTTACCTCCAATAACACATGTATAATCCGCACTTTCATCTGTTAAAGTAAATAAACAATGAATGCCTTTTCAATGCCTTGTCATACATTTCTTAAGTGTGATAATAGGAAGTGTGAACAAAATATGCCATATCATGAAAAACATTTGAAACATCACATATATGACATTGTGAATATGAAAACAGTATAATCAAGTTTTGTGCATGGCATTCATATATTTTTATGAAAAAATTAGAATAAAGAAATGTTAGAACCTGGAAATCGTACCTTGAAAAATATGTGAAGATCTCTCGTCAGTTGCCCTTGAAAATTATTATGCAAGATTGAGATTTGATACAAACAGTTTTACAAAACCTACTAATGTTCTGTACATACTCTGGGTTCTGGTTTGTCATCTGATTGGGCCGGGTGACTGGAAAATAATAGGGGATGAGTCACAAAATGACATCAAACATGAGAATAACATGTGGCATGTCATTATAGAATGTCTTCCCTCAACCTAGAACTCTCGATCAGATACCACTCAATTACTCAATAAATGTTGATTTGAGTGAATGTAATTAAGTCTATATACTGTATAGTCTAATATGATTAAGTAAAATGCTTTTACCTGTCTTTGACCGTGTGACAGCAAACCGGCTGCCTCCACGCTGGCTGTTGGCAAAGCACTATTTTTGAAAGTAATCTTTAAAAATGCAAAATACCTATCCTCTCATGGCTTTATGTCCTATATAATATCAGACAAAAATTGACATTCATTTTTTTTTTATAATGTCACATTTGAAGTTTGCGGCAAATGTGATTCATTTGTGATCACAGCACAAATTGAAATAATGCTACCAGATACTGTTGTACGCATTAGAAACTACTTCTATGAACACAGCTCGTTAGTACTACAATAACACAGACACATTTTCTGAAACCAGAAGTAGAAACATACCTAGTAGTACCTAATAGAAAGACAAAACATAATCCATGCTGATTCCATGAAAGAAGAAATGTAACAAAATGATTCATAATCCAGTTAGCTAGAAGTGCAGACTGTAAAGAAATACTCACAATGTCTGTGGGTCATATGTTGAGGTTCCTTGTTGTATAATTTCTGCAAGAGAGTCTGTTTTCTTATTTGTTCTACGTTCTACTTTGATTTGACCATTTCACGTAACACATTTTGTAAAACATTGTTTGAAATAGGTGCAATGCAAGTACAAATTGTTGATATGATATCTGTGACATAGCGAACGTCCACTCAAAATCACAATTTGATCACAACAGTGAAATTCATTATGGGTTTGCGAAAGTGTATAAAAACGAATGTGAGAGAACAGAACTTACTGGGTTTCCTTTTGCACTTGAGACACAGCAGACTTAGCATGCTAAGAGAGGCCAAACACACCACCATCAGCACCCCCTCATTGATGCCGATGGTTGTCATACCTTTAAAGATACAAAGATTTGGTCCAGTCAGCTGTGCTACTTCGCTTCACATATTTGGTTGTGTAAAACTACATATTACTGTGTATTGTTATGGATTCTGGGATTTCTATCTCTCTGTTTTACCCTCCATTCACCATTCGTTTACCCATTCATTCTTTTTCCTCAAGCGTTAAAACATGAATTTGTATTATTATTCATATTAATTATATTATACATATTATGACAATAAGTTAGAGGCCTACAATATATCCACTCTTTCTGGTTGATTTGTTTGTCGTGCTGTTTACTTGTCTTAACTGTTCTGGACGTCACATGAAAGACTCGACTGCACTTTAATTCTTTACACTGTTCTTTTATCTCAGTGGTGAACTGACTGTGAACTCACTGCCACTCGTACTTGGGTAGAAAAAGATTTTTGTTACATTGAGAGTATTGTAAAAGCATTGTAAAACAATCACTGATTGGATACTCGTAACCCTCAATGGGTGCCATACAAAAAGCTGCAACATATTCTAGAGAAAAGGATGAAAACAAATCATTTTCAA
This sequence comes from Urophycis tenuis, assembly GCA_036785325.1. NCBI lineage: Eukaryota > Metazoa > Chordata > Actinopteri > Gadiformes > Phycidae > Urophycis > Urophycis tenuis. The sequence goes on along the minus strand of JAXIVH010000018.1, from coordinate 3,917,244 downwards.
ATGTTTTAAGCTTTCAAGGAAAGAAGCTGTATTTCTTATCGTGATATGTGTTGCCATACCTTGCTGTTATCTTCACAGAAGCCTCTTTCTAACGGTACAAGCGACAAAAGAAACCTCCTATGACCTCTTAAACAAATGTTAATGTGCTTCCTCTTTCTGAAATATTCACACCACATCCGTCCTCTTTACACTGCAAGACCACCACACCAACACACACTCACGCACAACGGCTCACTTTTGACTTGCCATCCTGTAACCTGTCTAGGGGCCAGGGCCAGGAGAGGAGCTGTGCATGTTTATGTTGACCAGTTGTCAGAAAGGTCTCTAACATCAGCTTTTCAACCCTTTACCATAACATATGGTTATGTTGTGGTGCAATATGTAACAATTGTGCCCTTTTTACAGAAAAGTTATTATGAGAAGTACATTCTCAGTGAACTTTACATTTTTAGGAAAAAGTTGATGTGTGTTATTCTGGTATCCTCTAGTTTACATGCTCTGCCTGGATTTGAACAAGTTGACAAGTTGTGCTGCTAGTGAGCTTTGATGAAAAATGGATAGCACAGTTGAAAACTGCAGTGAGGTGAGTCAACAAGTGTGAAATACGTGGTAAAGTTTAGTTGCGCATGAACTAGTGTTAATATGGTAAGACTGCCTCTGTGAGAGGGGAAGGTCCTGGCACATACATGTGCGTGCGTTCTTTTATGAACACATGTTTGATCTCTTGTAAGTTTTAAGTCATCAGATACATCCTAAAGATTGCTGTTTCCGATGTTGAGTCATCACACTGTAGTACCTGTTTTTGCGAAATTATTGCAAAATAAAACCACCGCTTGGCTCTCAAGGCAGGCTGAGGTGTTTGTTTCTTCTGTTTTGGGGCTTTGATTAATGGTATAGTGTGCAGAATTTAGTGGCATCTAGTGGAACAAACTTGGAAGAAATTGAACATAATATTCATAAATATGTTTTACAGTAATTAGCGTATAAGATAAGATAACAAAAACACAACAATTCTTATTGTATTGTATGATTATACAATACAATAAGAATTGTTGTGTTTTTGCTATCTTAAAATCAGCACTTAATATCTCCATAGGCGGTCATGCTTGACGTGGCCCACCATGTGTCACTTCTCTACAGTGGCCAGGCGGCGGCCATGTTGGACTGCCACCTTTATACAGCAGCTCAGAGCGAACAAACCGCTCTAGAGAGAACGCATTTAAAAAGAAAATCCTTTGGGCTAAGAGTTGTAGGAAACAGGGGTGTATGTTATCCCCATGACTGCGACACACAATTATTTTTTTAGCTACTTGTTCTGTGGGTGTGACAGAAGTGTTGATGTTGTATTTGAAATCTAGCAGTGCACCGTGGCATTATGCTATATGCCTCCGAGAAGCACCAACCAAAGCAGACCTCAAAGTCAACCGCTGGCCAGACGGAGCTCAACGCACCTTCACACAACGTGGCGTCACACTATCAGTGTCCTAAGAACTCTCTCTCTCAGACGCCGGCAACAACATCAATTGGTGAGCAGACGGAGCTCCACAACGCCACACACACCGTGGCGTTGTGCTATAAGTGTGCTGGATAGTTAGCCCTCTCACGGACACTGTCATTATACTATGAGTGTCCGAGAAGCCTATCTTTCTCTCAGACGTTTCCCATGTGAAGACCAGCATGTTCTGTCATTTCACTAAAACCTATGAGTTAACCTATGGTGAAACCTAAACTTTGAAGAAGAAGAACTCATTTGATCCCGTGAGGGAAATTTGGTCTTCTGCATTTAACCCAATCGTGAATCAGTGACACACTCAGAACACAGTGATGGTGAAGCACACATTTAAACCCGATGCAGTGAGCTGCCTGCGGCAACAGCGGCGCTCGGGGAGCAGTGAGGGGTTAGGTGCCTTGCTCAAGGGCACTTCAGCCGTTCGCACTGGTCAGGGTTCGAACTGGCGACCCTCCGGTTACAAATCCGAAGCCCTAACCAGTAGGCCGCGGCAGTCCCTTTGGAACCAAATTCAATTCTAATCCAGTTCCAGTGGGTGTGCATTCTTCAATACAGCTATGTTTTGGAGGAATTGTTTTTTGTTTTTGTTTTTTGGAGGAATTGTTTTTTGAGGTAGTTTCCCGGTTCAGTAACTCAAAGGTTATCGAAGTAGGCTATCACTGTTTCTGTTGAGATACAACTGCACGCCGTCATGTTATCAAAGGATACCTATGTTCACATACCGCAGTGCAAGTAAACATTGACTTGTGGCGCCGACTGCCTGAGATGAATAATCAAGACATACAGTATAACTGTACATCAGCTCACTTTGACACGTACAATGAACTCCACTTGAGATGAAACTTGGAGGGAAAGCCACCTCACATTACATTACTCATTACATTACACATTCATCATTTCCTCATATTTGATTTAATCATTAATCACTAATTTCCTTAAATTAGACAAAAATAAAAGTATAATCTTTAAAATATTAAATATAACATTCAAATGATTCCTGTTCAGATCACCCTCTCTATGGCCTATCAAATTGACCATACAGTCTTTGACCAATGTAAAAGGCAATGTCATAACATGTTCATAATTTCCTCAAATTAGATATGAAATGTTACAAAATCCTTAATAGTATATAAAGTATGACTATATTAATATAATGAATAATATTAATATGTCTGAAATGTCTCTCTGCCCCAAAGACAGGACCCCCACCATAGACAGGGGAAAGACATGAAATACCTTTAAAAAAAAAAACTGAACTGCCCTTAATATCTGATTCCTGTCCAAAAGACCTATCCCTGCCCCCAAAAGATCAGACCGCACACATGACCCCACCTGTCTCATCCTACAGGCTCCGAGGCGTATTGCTTGTAGCTCGGTCAACTGCCTGCTTCCACTGGCAACAGGGCAGTGTGGTGTGATACACACCATGTATACACAGTGCATTGTGGATATATCCTATATATGTAGTCACTCACTCTACACGTCTGTACATCTAGATAGCTAAATGTTGAAAAACCGAATCCAGGAATCCAGAACTAGGTCTAAGGTATTTCCACTAATCATGATTTGGGTTTAAACTGCATTACTATCTTCTGCCTGAACGATGTTCCTGTGGGGGTATATTTTCATGAACACCATCATGATTGGTGGAAAAACCCTTGAATCTGGTTTTGGATTTCTGGATGTGGTTGCTCAAAATGGGGCTACCTAAAATACAAACGTGCAGGCTGAAGCATTTAAAAAATAACACATGCATGCCACTCATCTGCCTTGAGATTTAGTACAGTAGTAGCTGCTATAGATAAAGCCATAGACAGGGAAAAGTAGCCATTGGAATTTGAACACATTTATTGTGGGGTCTGTATCGTAGCTATGGACTAGGGACATAAGGGCTGTGGTTCACGTCTTCACTCCTGCTCCTTGTCCTCCCCATGAGTGATAACGTAACACAGGTTTGTGTAGTCCAGGTTGCCGGCCACATCCAGGGGGAAGTTGGTGAACATCTGGTTCACCTGGAACACAAAAGCACTGAGCTCGGGGGGAACCATTAACTACAAACCCACTGGTGTATATATTGATGTGTTGATTATTTGTTGATCAAATTCAATGCCCTTATTATATGCATTATAAAGCACAACAAGTGACTTTGGTTTAGTGTCAGAATGGAAGGGAAATGTGGTCTACAGTACTACCTTGAGTACTACCTTGATTTGACTAGAGATTTTCAGTAGTTGCATTTATTCACTGACTTTTATGAAAAAAAAAAAACATCTGATCTCTTTATTCTTTACAATGTAGAAATTGTAACTCAGAAAATGTTCTGCAAGTTCAAATAGTTGATTCATTATTGTTCATTCATTGATGACTAATTGCTTGATTCATTGTTGCGTTGAGTAAAGTATGTTCCATACCTTATTTTGTGAACTATTTGTGGTCAATGTAATATGAAAATTGCAGATGGCATACTCAGCACTTTCTGTCCAAGGTGTTTTGTGTTATGATTGGTTATATTATAATGGGTGCATTACAAGTGTTATTATTGAGGGTATATCATGAGTCAGGGAAATTAATGGGTGATTTATGTGAGCCAATTTGGACAATATTCCTACTATGTTGAAAATAGCATTACCTCATCCTCAGTAAACTTGTCCGCCTGAGACATGAGGCAGTATTTGATGCTGTAAATAAAAAAATATATATATGAAATTATGTTAAGATTCTCTTGTTTGTGTTTTAGAACGCAAAGCATATGGACATCAGCTACACAAACAATCTAAGAGGTAATAAACAGGATTGCGTAAACATGGCCAAATACAACACGTTGAATTACGACTCTGACTCATCACTCATATTATTCATATTCATATTATCAGAACTTGGACACAGTGTTTAACTCTAAATAAATCAGCTGGTCACGGTAGTTTGGTGTATGATACACAGTATGTTGGTGATGTAATGCAGCCATGCTTACTCCTCGCCCCGCAGTACACCTGTCCCATCTGGGTCAAAGATCTTGAAGGCATTGAGAATGGTTTCTTCTGGGTCGGTACCTAACCGTCAGGGCAGTGGAGGTGGGGGGGGGGGGAGTTCAGAGACACACTTAACGCTGTACTAAACTTTACGGAAATGTGAAATATGTTATAACATGTGATAACTAAACCTCTCACACCCTCTGTAAAGGTATCCATAACATCAAAACAGGAACATCTTCACAGTCTGGAAATACCATACAAACACGTCGTCTATATGTATTACTAAAGCCATGGATAGCACCAACCTTTGAGCTTTTCACCAAACATAGCCAGGAAGATGGTGAAGTTGATGGGGCCGGGGGCCTCCTTCATCATCTCATCCAGCTCGTCATTACCAACGTTCAGGCGGCCTGCCGGCAAACAAACAAGACGCAGAGCGATCGATGGACAGGATGATGATGGATGACGTAAACAAATGACTTCTCAAACAGGGCGCAAAAAGAAATGAACTCCATTTGATATGAAAGTTGGAGGAAAAGCCACCTCACATTACATTATAACACACTCATCATTTCCTCATGTTTGATTTAATCATTAAAAGAACATCGTAAATAGGTCAAATTTAAACATAAAAGGATTCCTATTATGGGTCACCCTGGCTTCGACCATGTCAAATTTATTTCTTTCTAGTTTTACTGTACAGTTTTTCAGAAATGTCAGCTCAAATGGCATAAAAAATACAATCCTAATTTCCTTTAAAATAAAAGTAAAAGTATATTATAAAATATTATATATACATCAGGATCACCCTCTCTATGGCCGATCAAATTTCATGTGAATTGACAAATGTAAAAGGAAAGTCAGCTCAAATGTCATAACACGTTCATAATTTCCTCAAAAAAATCCTTAATAGTATATAAAGTATAATATAGTGAATAATATTAATATGTCTGAAATGTCTCACTCACCAAAGACAGAACCCCGACCATAGACAGGGGAAAGACATGACATACTATTACTGAACCGCAGTGAAGGTAACTTTGGTGTGGCACGTGCTTTCGTGCTTTCGTATGTGTGGGTGCTGTAGCCTGGTGGGTTTCAGTTTGTTGAATGTTCTGCACATGCACAGGTCATGTTCTCATGACCTTTCTTAAACAAATTACATGTTTCTTGATGTCAGAAATTCTAGTGAAATAAGACCAATCCTGCCAAAAACATTGAAACGAGATTCAGTTCTTAATGTAAACCTTTTTTATATTTGACTCCATTGACTTCAATTCAAATTATTCTGTTTCTGAGGTCAGACAGCACAAGGTGGATGTGAGAAGGGGGGAAGAGAAGGCTTGGATTGAATGACAAGAACTTGACACCTTTTGGGGGTACGACATTGTAGATATCTTGAATAAGCCCTGATCTGAGTAGCGCCAAAACGTAACTATAACCTAATCAAAGCAAAAAACATTCATGTGAGGTTAATACTCCAGTGCCCTTGACCACAAGGCAGTGGATCTGCAGTCAGTTCCCAGGAACTGTGCTGTGCCCGCCCACTGCTTCTATTGGCTACTGATGGTTTAAATGCTGAGATCACATTTCGTTGTACTTGTGAAATGTCAATAAAGTTTCTTCTTCTTCCTCTCATCCCACAAATCTTGGCTAGCATGATACAACCACTGACGCAGTCCAACCACAAGAGTACATGTCTGCCTCCAATCTAAACGAAGCTCTTCCAATCCCAAGTAACACCGCCGATGCCAGCCAAAGGCCATTTCTTTGCTTCCACTGAGAACAGTGGGTCAATCAAAACAATGGGGGGGGGGGGGGGGGCGTTGGTGTGTTCTCAGGACGCCCTGCTGAAGCCTGCCTGTCCCACCATGCTGTGGATGTGGAGCCTCTCCAGATTGAGTGCCACGGTGTGCCCGGCCACTGTGTGTGTGTGTGCCGTGAGTGTTGACTCACCCAAAGCCGCATACGTGTCCCTTAAGTCTCCCTTGTCGATGAAACCGTCTCTGTTCTGATCCATGATCGTGAAAGCCTGATGGGAATACAGACATGCAAGTTAGCCCTTACATACTGTACAGTTAATGATATAGCGGTCATTTGGTGGATGCCTTTGTCCAAAGTGCAATGCAGAAAGTGCATACCCTTCTTGACAATGACAGACCTTAAAAAGTAGGCCTATCAAATTAAAAATTTCAGGTGTATATAAGCATCCTCGGATTTCCATGACGCATTCTGATATAGTAATTCAGTGAAACATAGCGTTGATTGAATGTAACACTATAACTTTGTAACAACAGCCACCAGACAACAAAGCCCCCCCACCCCCCGAATGAGCATCCACCTCCTTGAACTCCTGGATCTGGGACTGTTCAAACATGCTGAACACGTTGGAGCCCGCATCGGCCGTCTTCTTCTTTGCCTTCTTGGGCGCCTGGTAGGACAGAAGACAGTGGTTCAGTTCATTGGTGCGCTTGGACCCTTGGATGACAACACACCACACAGTGCCGTGCCTGGAGGATGCAGAGGCTCGGAGGGACTCATAATCCCACAGATAGTACAACACAAGGCTATACAATGAACGGAGGCGACATTGATCATTGGTGGAAATAAAACCGGTTCTTACCATGGCGAAGAGCTTGTCAGTGTTTCTCGGCACACACTCACGCACACACACACACACCCACACGCGCGTTTAAGGACAATCAAAAGTGACTCATTGGCGTTTTATAGCGACACAGTTGGCTCATCTGTCCACCTGCGCTAAGTTTAGACAATAGGGGGTGGATCATTGTTTGCAACATTCCCGCCATATAGAGACTTAGCACTTGTCTGTCCAAGGCCGCGGCCGGCCCCCGCACACATAACGCCATCCTATTGTTATACCGACTGGCGTTGGCACGGGGCACGCGGCAGGTGGCAAACATGGCCTTTTTTGTGGCGTGTCTATCGATGGCGCGGCCCAGCGGCGAGCCACGAGGTGACCCTGCTGTCGGGCCAACCATGACCGATTTCCCCCCCCCCCCAGGGTGTTTGTTCCAACCCAGCGTGGTCGGCAAGGTCAATCCTTTAGGTAGAAACAGATCCTGCTCTAAGCTCCGGCGGGTGGGATCGGGGAGTTACCAAATTACCACCATATTGATATAACCCGTGTATTGTCTGGCGAGGGGGGCCTTTTGGGAGACAATGTGGGGGGCATGGCAGTAGGCCGGGGCTGTCAATGAGAACTATTTAGAAAGTCTGAAAGTTTGAAGTTTGAAAACAAGTGATATGATACGATAACAAAACGATAACTGGACCACTAGGCAGTCCTGGTTGATTACGATGAGAGCAAATTAACGATGCACGTCATATGGGCAATTTGACATTAATATTTAGAAATGTGTTCATTTTTAACCAGCATTATTTTCTGTTCATGCCTATGACTATAGCTGTTCTGATGATATATGTTGGTGTAAGTATGAGAGGAGACAGTGGTGGCACATATGGGCAGGTGATGAACTCCAGGAAAATACAATTCAATGTAAGTGAATTTGCATTGCATCTAAATGGCAATTCAATCTACCAATCCATGTTCAACGTGTAGCCTTGTCTGTCCCACAGTTTTCTGTAGCCTGACACTGCCATACCAATCCGCACATGCGTATTTGTCCGGAAACTCTTAATTTCTGGGGATTTCCAGAGGGTGTTATCAAGGGGCACAGACCCTGGACGCCGTCAGACGGACCTTCAACAGTCAAAGCCGCAAAAGGTGTAACACATCAGCCACCATGATGGTGGTCTGAAGATGCCTTAACAGCGCTCCCATCGGAAGCTCCGCTGCACAGTCGTCGAATCAAAGCCGCTCCACGTCAGATAAACGGTTGTGATTGGCCCGACCGGGGCCGGGTCTGCTGGGGGGGGGGCGCATATGCCAGAGCGAATAAAACATGAGCTCGCAGATTCGACTAGTTTCCAGGCAAAGAGTTCTGGGGAAACAGGTGACCAATTGTGAGGCTTGTCAGATTTTTTTTTTGTCCACAGTTAGACAACCTTGGGTAGAGTCATGGCTGGTTACATGGTGTCCTTTACAAGTGTCCTCTGCACATGTAACATTTTCAGGGGGGGGGGGGGGGGGGGGGGGCATATCTGTATGCTTTGGGAATTCCTATTTGTGTGTTTGTGCGTGTGTGTGTGTGTGTGTCACGCTGTTGGCAGAACAATAGGCATCTGCGTTATTAAAGTAATGCAAGGTTGTCTAAGTTACGCTGACTCGCATTACTTTAATAACCCAGATGCCTACGCTGCCAGCAGTGTGAGACACACACAACCTCTCTCAGCTCTGCATACGTCACCACAACCTCAGTATTTTTACAAGAATCTACTGTCTGCATTCTGTGTGTGTGTGTGTGTATCTTTTGCCATTAGGAACATGCTACCAGAATGGCCCTATTGATGTATCTCTGACTTTTTTAATCTTAACAATGTTGAAAGCATTTTCTTTTTACCATTATGTTGGTTGACGTGCATGAAGACCAATAGAGGGCGCTGCAGTCTTACTATACCGAGGAGTACGCTTGGCGTTACGCTGTGTGGGACGTTTATAACGAGACATGAAGAGACGTGAATATTTGAAGATTGAACTTTCAGGCGATATTATGAGACACAAACAAGCACACTCTTTACACACAAAACGCGCGATATTCTCAAGGGCCGCCACCGCCGACATATTTTTTAAATGTTGTTTCCCTAATTAAAATCTAATAGGCCTATGTCAAATTTAACTTGCAGGCATCTTTAGAAGGCCTATCAAGCACGAACCTCTCGAGAGAGTGTTCTTCGATTACAGACGATAAGCAGTGTGCGCGTAGCGCTGGCGGAGGGATTGCCTATCCTAATTGGGTTTCCCGGAAGACTGTCAGCTAAAAGACACACACACACACGCACGCACGCACGCACGCACGCACACACACACACACACACACACACACACACACACACACACACACACACACACACACACACACAGCTGATGGGTTTATTGCTTTTTCAAATTAAACGTGTCTTATTACTAGATTTGGCGATCGCATCCATTTGTAAAGTAGGGTTTAAATATATCAACGCCTCTTTTTTTTTTTTACCGTCTGATTAAGCCTAATCAGTGAATTACTTAGAGCTTCAAGTTTACGTCCTGAATATTGAAGTGAAGGCTCTGTTGTGCGCGTTCTCTAATGCATAATACATACATCCCCGTCTTCATTTTAAGAGTAAATCTATTTCAATGTTGTTATCATAGGACTCAATTAGAGCCACCAGTTGTTACCTGTGTGTCCTACTAATATATCGCAGAACACGACTTTTAATGTGTTGGTGATGGGATTGCTGTAATCTTTCACCTCACGGTTTCCCCTCCTCTTAGACGGTGCAGGCTCGAGCCTATAGCAGATATAATGGGCTGTCGGAGGGGAAAACTATAAACCCCGTCGGTTTGGAGCTCTTCTGAACTCCAGCGGGGCTATGCTGCGCTTTTAGGGGAGTTAAAATGGAGTTACAGGCGACACGTGAGCATGAGGAAAGGGGTAGGTCATTTCACAGTCTCTTCAAGTTAATATTCCGCTGATGTGATTTCAATATGACTCTCTCGGAAGGATCTTCTATTCCTGACCCATGCTCTGTTGCGTTGTGTTTCAGGACTAGGCCTAATTATCGTCATTAAAAAAAAAGTATTCGGCCCATTTTAGGTCGGTCGTTTATTGTAGTTAATAGTTTGGGCTATTTTCCTCGCACGGTAGCCTACTAAACTGTGTAGGTTAGGCTTACATTCAGTATAGCCTTTTTGTTTTTGGTGGGCTTCACTCGCACGGAATTGAACACGATGATGCATGTGTGCACGTCACGTTTATTTCTACACATTTATGTTGCAGTGAATATGTCATTTTCACATGGCAGTCAAGTTTATTTATCTCTGAACACACACCATATCGGATTATTGTAGACAAATGAGTCCGATAACTGACGACTGTAAAAAAAACGCGGATCTCATCGTATCCTAAATAAATTCAATGTCCGCATTTCGACCGAATTTAGCCTACATGTGTAGCCTAATTCTACTGAGAATGTTTCATATGGATGTGCATGGTCTGCGATGCGCAGTGTGAACACTGGGGGCGCCGTTTCTCCAAGTTCAATCTTAAAGTCAAGTGCGTTTCGCAGAACACCCTGTGTTGCTGTATTTTCCTGCCCTTGTATTTTACTTTTTATACGAATAACATAACGCATTTTAATCGTATGCATATTTGTTCAGGCTCATAAAGGCCAAACTCAAAGGGCAATGTTACACATATAAGGGAACGGGCATAAACCAGCGACGCCATTGCCTTTCCATGTAGGCTATACAACGACAATGCGATAGGATATTTTACAATAGTCATGTTTATATTCCAGGGTTATGCAATGGCTAAACAATAACATTTGTCTATTCGATGACATATGCGACGGCTGACGTACACGGACACCATAAAGAAAGGTGTTGCCTATGATACACAGTTCATAATCCTATAGAAAACACCGAACGATGCAAGAACAACCCCTGTAGTCAATGACTATTTAAATAGTTTACCAAAGCTAATTGACCCGATAGTTAGGCTGGCCCTCGGTTACCAATAGATTTACAAATCATATATAAAGTAAGTAGAAACGTCTATCATGCATGTAATGAAAAAGCTAAATATATTATGGGAGTAGCCTATAACACATTTTTGGAAGGGTCTATAATGAAGCATCATTTACTGAAGCATTTTATTATCTGGAGTTAGGTAGGCTTAATCTAAAAAAGGCATGATAATATTGCAGAATCAGAAAAAAACGTTTTTAGTAAACTCTACCAACCTCGGATACTAACTAATTTGTTAAATTTCAACGTGTATGGTCCATCCCGAGTTTTCACTGATGGAACGATTGCCGTGAACCCCGTTCAATATTTTATAACTGGCTCCCATTCAATATCACAGGTTGACGTTCAATAACTCCATTCCGCGCCCATGTTCAATAAGCAATCAGCCTGTTCAATTGCTCCGCTCCATGTTTTGCGTCCGCTCCCCCTCCTTTCTGCTGGATTCCAGCCCCTCGCGCTCTATCAGCCTCTCACTCCGTCTCAATATGTCTCAAGATGGCGGCCAATGCGGGATCGATGTTTCAATATTGGAAGCGCTTTGATTTACAGCAGTTGCAGGTCAGACATTTTTTCTTTAAAGTTCCTACACTGTTTGGAAATCCGACATGCGGAAGATCTGCTGTCGAGTTTCGACTTCCCTCTTGTTCCTCTTCCCGGCGTGTGTAGCCCGTTTCGGAGCTCTACTCTCCCATTGATTAAAGCGCCACTCTCGTTGATCGGAAATTGATCCTCTTTGTTCAATTCCCATCGATCGGACATCATGGCCGCGGGGAAGCGGTCACCATGGCAATTTGTGCACCGTAGCCAGGATAGACATGGCAAAGATTGCGACATTGTGAACTTGCACATTTGCGCCCGGAGTGTTTAGACTGTTGATGTGTTTGTTGGAAATGTTTGTCAAAGTGCACTAGTTAGCTGGATGTCGAGCTGGTGGCGCTGTGTAGCGCCGAGCGGCGGCTCACTCCTTCACATTTGGTTAAGTTAATATCTAAGAGGCTTTTATATGTTTTGGGTTATTTAAAATTTAATTAAACTCTGTCGGACATATCAACTATTTATTACCGTTCATAAATGCTGAATGTTCATTAAAATCCCGAGTCCCACCGCTCAGGTGGCCTAATTAATTTGGAGGAAAAACTTAAAATGACAAGGCACGTATTTCATTATTTGAATATACCTCGAGTAAAAGCAGATCTGTGTTGTTACTGTTGGTCTGTTTTACTGGGATGTAAGCAGCGGACATCTCCAGCGCAGTTGTTCCCTACAAGTTGCCATTTCCAACATGCCAGGGTTAGTTTAGTAATTATCACGTTTAGATTGGACCCAAAGGTAAGTTTAGACTACTCGTCATTCGCCTCGCCGTTGATGGTAATATTGTTTAACAAAGCATATGTTATAGTCGAGCATGTGTTTATTTTCATAACCTAAACCTGTAAAATAATAACTTTTTGTAACAGTTACAGGCAAGTCCGGTTATTGCGTTGGCATCTTTAACTTTTTTTCTTCTTTTTTTTTTTTACAACGGGAAGAAAAGAGAAAAGTGCTGTATTTATATACATAGGAGGGCTTTAATTAATGTAACGTTTATTAAATTATGAATAGACCTTCGTAAAATATCTGATATACAGCCGAACATGTCTCTGAATCGATCTCGGTTATTAGTGCATGGGCTCAGTGTTCAACACAGCCGGAGAGGACGTGCGGTGACGTGAGTTGAAGTGAAGAGGGCTACATGTATCATTTGTTTGGTCTAGAAAGTAGGCTAAGCTTGTTTGCCAAATTTCACTTTGATATACCCGATACACCTTAGTTACACAACTGTATTATATATATTATTATATTATATTTTATATATTTTAGCTTTTTTTTTGTCAAAGCATTTAATAGCGTGAATAACAAAGTGAACAATCAATTGTTGATGCGTTGGGCAAGATGTGCCTTTAGAATGTATGCCACCATTACAGCATTATTAAGAATCAGTGTTCTTTAACGATACACTCGATTCATTGATCGCTGTCTTCTTGAGTTCATTTTGTCAAATCATAGTGTGCAGGCATTTTTTTTGTTTTTGTTTTTTTTTGCTTGGGCGATTTTGTCGGATTTTGTCGAATTGATGATAACACAGAGGGTGGTAGGCCTATAAGGGTCTGTTTTAATGGCATTTCAGCACTGTGGAATGGGCGCAGGTGCCTTACTCAGCAGATGGCCAACTCTGTTTACTCTATCTTGTGCCTGTAAAAGGTTCCCCCGGAGGATGTAATGGCCTACATTTCTTAACTTGTACAAGACTTTATCAAGCCCCCTGTGGTGTAGAAAAAAAAAACATGCTCAAATTGGGGTTTTGCAGAACAAATTAGGTTCGGCTAGCTGCATGCTATTGCTTTATCAACTACCAGATGATCCATTATCAATTATTAGACACTATTATTACTATGCTATTATGTTGTTACTATTGTATACTATACTATTGTACAATATCTTCCTTTGCACAACTCTGATGCCATGCAGCTTTCCTATTCCTCATAGTCACCCCCGCTACAGTGGACCCAAAACCCTTGACAACTCATACATGGCTTCACATAAAGTATGCATTTAGTGTGGGCCTGAGCGTTGAATTAATCATGGAGACACCCATCAGATGATATTACACAGAGAGATGCACAGCAACAGTGATGGCACGGCTGGTATCTGAAGCTTGTCTTCTTCATTTAGGAATTGTCGAGGTAACAGTCTTTTTCTGCTCTCCTCTTTCGTCAGTGCTTATAACCATTAATGACCATTAGGTCAATGGTCACTTTAATATGTTTCAGACAACTGTGACTGCAGCAGACAACCATGGCTAGTGGTGCGTGTGTGCGTCATCTAAATGTGCTTGATGGTAGATTAAAAAGCTGCACCTGCTTGTTCTCTGCAAGACCCTCCAAATATGATGGAATCCCTCCTTAAAATACACCTCAAATCCTTGCCTGTTTTTGTAAATGGGTGTCACTGTACTATTAAGTAAATGCGGTGGAGACTACA
>JAXIVH010000018.1:3817370-3897892 GCA_036785325.1 Urophycis tenuis | reverse complement strand
GATTTGGGCTGGTGCAGCCAGCTAGTGATATCTCTGTGCTGTAGCCTCCATGTTGGGCAATCCTGCTTTTTTTTTTTTTTTTTTTTTTTTTTTTTTTTTTCAAACGTGCATTTAAAAGTTGCGATTTGAACCGGGATCAATCCAAATCACTACTCGTTTGGTGCTCCTTTGAAAGCCCCCCGCAGTCCAAAGGTATGAAAAATGCATGTAAGATGGGAACGTTAAGTGCCTTACTGTGTGTGCATATACCAAAATTTGAGTACGAATAAGCGTTCATAAATATTAGAAAGGTTTCTTGGTTTGAAAATGTTGCTGTTGCGCTGTGATCGGGACTGTGTTGGTCTGTCTGTGGCAGTCTTGATTGACATGTCCACTAACCACTTCCAATAATCTGAGGAACCAGAGTGTAACACCATCACACCATCGAAGAAGACAAATGTCCATATTTACGTTTGAATAATAACCGAGGAGCAATGAACAAAAAAAAGACAAACTATGAAATATTACAATTTGAATTTACAAGTTGGTCTCAAAATCACCGCGTCATAAGGAAAGTCTCCAGTACACAGTCGGTTTGAAACGTGGCGATGCGGTTTAAACCGGCTACAGTGGATAACGGACACCGGCAGGTCGCTGTTGTTACAGCGAGAATCTAGTATCCTGCGTTTGGTTTGCACTCGTTTCCATGTCAGCCGTGGGCCTGCGGCGTCTTCCGTAGCCGCCACAAATGTCATGACCTCATCTTCACAGCCTTCCTCATGAGCGCGGTGGTTTGGTTGCATGAATGCTTTTCACCAAAAGGTCTGCGCTGCATGTAGTGAAGATGGAGTGGTACGAATATGTCATGTTCTTCATGCACGTCAGCAAAAAGGCTTTTCTTGCCAGTCTCCATCTGATTGGTCGGTTCATCGTTTATCTACATATGAATTAATGTGTTGGGGGTGTTTGCTGATGTCGGCAAATCCCTTTTGTCTCCCCCGCCAGAAAAAAGTCGGGTATCAGAAAGCGCACAAAGACAAATTGACAACAGTTTGCATTTTGATTAAGATTTATTCTCTATTTATTCTGACTTGTTTTAATGCTTATTAGAATGGCCCTAAATGCCATGCTTATGTGTGATCAAATATATTCTGACTGGTCTCTCTCTCTCTCTTTCTCTCTCTCTCTCTCTCTCTCTCTCTCTCTCTCTGTCTCTCTCTGTCTCTCTCTGTCTCTCTCTCTCTCTCTCTCTCTCTCTCTCTCTCTCTCTCTCTGTCTCTCTCTGTCTCTCTCTCTCTCTCTCTCTCTCTCCTCTCTCTCTCTCTGTCTCTCTCTCTCTCCCTGTGTGTGCTGCAGGTGCTGGGGCTGTCTCAGGGCAGCGTGAGTGACATGCTGTCGCGACCCAAGCCCTGGGCCAAGCTGACTCAGAAGGGCCGGGAGCCCTTCATCCGGATGCAACTGTGGCTCACCGGCGAGCTGGGCCAGAACGTCCTGCCCCTGCAGGGGCCCGCCGGGTACATTAGGTACGGGACTCTCTCTCTCTCTGGCGCCACCCTCCTCGGCTGTGAGGCCAGGAGGAGGAGGAGGAGGAGGAGGGCTTTTTTCCCCGGGGTGCGCGGGTCAGTTTGGTGGCAGAAATGTGTAGATTTGCGTTTTGGCCCTTATATAGACTGACATGGATGTACTTTAGTTGGAACGACTCCCAGCAGTACAGTATTAAACATACCTTGGTGGCATAGATTCATACCGTCCTTCACGCACAGACTCGTTGCACACACGCACACGCACACACGCGCACACACGCACACTCTCACCCACACACGCACACGCACACACACGCACGCACGCACGCTCTCACCCACACACATACGCACGCACACACAAACTCAAAATCAATCCTATGCTTATAATAGATGTCCATGCTGATAAAGAAGGCTGTGAATTTGCTTCGGTTTACAGCAGGAATGTTTTATGTGTCGTTCAATGTGGGGGTTTGATGTTCAGAAATCTAAGGGTGACTGAACTTATGCTAAAACTTCCAAAAAAGGAATACATGTTTTTATGCGTGCGCTTTCATCAGTTCCCTTTACATACTTATTACAGAAGTTCTTCCAAAATAAGAACACATGGCCTCACCACCACTGACTACAATAATTGTAACCCAAGCACACACACACACACACACACACACACACAAGTACACTTTAACACACACACACACGCGCACACACACGTTAACACACACACATGCGCAGACACACACCCACACACAAATACACTTAAACACGCACTCACGCACACACACACACACATGTGCCCACACATAGACACACACACACCCACACACACGCAAATACACTTTAACACACACACACGCACGCACGCACACACACACACACACACACACACACACACACACACACACATGCGCCCACACATAGACACACACACACACACACACACACACATCACACAAGACACATTGGAGCCAATTCAGCCGCAGACAAGTTAATTGGCTCCCGTCTAATTAAAGGGGATGTGGGTCAGGCCGGTAGCAGGAGCGAAGACGTGGCGTCGCCCAGGAGACATCCCAGGAGCGCTCACAGTCGTGTGTGTCCTGCTGTGCAGTTTCTTCTCTTTTTTTTTTTTTTTTTTTTTGCCGGCGATGTCTTTGAAGGGACACGCAGCGCGCCGGTTTCGACGTGCGTAGGAATTGCTCACACGCCGTCTTCAAGCGGCTCCCCTCACATGAAGGCATGGCTCGCCTTTGGTGAGGTTACCAAGCAGGACAAATTACACGAGCGGCACTGGAGGATGAGTCACTTGTTAGGCCTTCATCTCAAGAGAAGATGTTCTCACACACACACACACACACACACACACACACACACACAACACACACACACACACACGCATGGGCGTCTGCTTTTGAAAATGATTCTGTGTTCCCAAATCAGGAGACAAGGATGGGAGCAAAAAAAGAAAATTTAATCTTTGATATTTTTTCATGATCTCATTATCCCTGCACTTTATACCCTAATGTCACTCCAGATATGTTTATGGGCAGAGCAAATTGGACGTGATGTGCGCATTGATTATGTGACTCACATACTTAGACACACACGCGCACACACACACACACACAGTCATAGAGGCACACACACACACACACACACTTCCTTTTCAGTCTTCCCAGCCTGTGCTTCAGATTGGTAATTACTAGTGATGGCTTCCCATGAACTTACCTCTGGCCTGACAAGTACATGCCTAGAACAACACACAAATACTTTACAGTCAGAGGTCGACGCGTACAAATACAGTGATACTATCGGCCTCCTGGGCCAGGGAGTTATTCAGAGTGCAATCCAAGTTGGACCTATTAGTCTACGGCTGCATGTTTAGCAGCATATTTTTCTTGTGTTTGTCTGGTGCTCACTGTTGAATGAGGAAAAGTCATGATCGTGATGAACTCGTCAGTGTAAATACAGCCAAATGTCGGAGGCAGCTTGTACCTTTTAGTATGGGAGTCGGATGTGTTTTAAAAGCAGAGCTTCTTCTTTGAACCTCCATCAGGTTTTAGTGGGACGTCTGTAGTTGTGCAGTGTTCTCGGTTCCTATGTGGAGCCGTGTGGAGAGTCGGCACGACATCTGTCATGAGTTACCCTTTTCCCTCCTAGTAGTTGGGGTCTGAATTCGGGCGGCCAACAGAGAAGTGCATTGGCCCAGCGAGACAATGGCCACAATTACTGATACTTTGCACCGCTCCAATATTCACATTTGTGATGAACAGCCACCCATAGACGCTCTGTCTGAGAGTCTCTGACTTCTGGCTACAGATCATATAAACACAAACAGATACAAGCGCTCGCTTGTCACAAGATTGAACAGATAGGCGCTCGCCCTTTACAACTCGATGTAAGGCAGCACCGCTCTATTGAAATGACTGTTAATTCCCAAAAGACCGGTGACGACGTGCACACGACGGTCCGTGCCTGTCCGCTTCGCTCTTCGTCTGCTCTTCATGCTTGCTTGTTTGTGCGTGGTCGCTCGCTGTGTTGCACTTGGCCGGCGAAAACAAACGCCCCCGGTGGGAGTTAACGAAGCCTGACCCCCGATCTCCTACCCCCCCCCCCCCTCCCCCCGTCCTCCCGTCCCAGAGAGCACTCCCAAGACCTCGGCCAGCTGCAGCCCGGCCCCGGAGTCTCCCCTGAGCTCGGTGGAGGACTCGGTGAAGAGCCTGGGGGAGCCGGTGCCGGGGGCGGCGGCGGCGGCGGCGGCGGCGGCGGCGTGCGAGCAGGCCGCCCAGGAGGCCGGCCAGGAGGCGGGGGAGGAGCTGTGCGCCGGCAGCCCGCCGCCCATGCCGGGCCTGGCGGCGGGCCTCAGCGTCCAGGAGATGGTGGCCATGTCCACGGAGCTGGACACCTACGCCATCACCAAGAAGGTCAAGGAGGTGCTGACCGACAACAACCTGGGTTAGTGGCCGCCGTGCGGGGGGGGGGGGGGGGGGGGGGAGAGGGGAGGGGAGAGGAAGGGGGAAGGTCGGTGGGAGTAAACCCACCGGTAATCCTGCCTTGGCTGCTGAAGTGGGCAACTCCAGGCAAAACCCCTCTTCTTTTTTTTTCTCGTTTTGTTGAAAAGTCCCGAGTTAAGCCTGTGTGAGGCCTTCCTGATGTCACAGGGTCCCCATTCTGTTCCTGGCTGCAGGTCAGCCTGGCCTGGAGCCTGTGAAGACACTGTTAGATTAATCAATCAGTCACTGGCCAGTGAGCGCCCGGGGGAGGGAGTTTCACTCCGTGATGTCTGCAGAATTATAAAAACAACGGCTTGGACTAAAGTGTAGCAGTCGACAGAGCAATCGAAAGCATTTTATCCGAAGCAGACAGAACAACGATGTTAAAAAGATTATCCCAAATTTGCACAGAAGGCATTTCCCAGAGAAGAATATGTTCTTGCTTAACGTCCAACCAGATTCGGCAACAGCGAGAGCGTCACTTAGTTATATAATGGGACTGGCTTGAGTTGTTGTAACGATGTAAGGCAGCACCGCTCTGTTGAAATCAATACTGCCCCAGCCAAGGCCAGCCTGAAATACTTTGGGAAGCACACACTTGGATGTCAGGATGGTCTCGAGAGGCTTATCTCCCAGTCAATCAGGTTGTGTGATGCGCAGCAGGTTGACTGTCAACGGCGAGCAGCCAACAAACACTAAGGCCTTCCGCGCTGTTTCCTTCATGATCTCCTGAAGAGCGCTTCCACACCGTGTTTGTCAAAACGTGTGGCTCACAACTCCACCAATTAGATATGGGTGTGAGCAGTGCAGACAGAGAAGGGTTTTGCGTGATCCCTTGCAGACTCCGAGGCAACATCTTCCTACTTAATCACCACGAGAGTAAGATTTATAACAATCGGTTGCTTGGTTATTCTAGAATTTCTGGTCAAGAACGGACCAAGATGGCGGCTTGGCTTGCGCTTTAGGAACTTCTGATCACATGATTGTCAACCTAATACTGGGAGTGAAAGGATAGACTCGGCCCAAACAATTATGGGTAAAGGTCAAAGCAATGTTGAGGCCTTTCACCGGCCAAACCTCTAAAACCAGTTTCAGGTGGGTAACAGCTCGTTTGTTATGGGATTATTTTCACTCCCACATCTGATTCCCACGTGTGTTCCCTCCACTGAAAGACATTCTGAACGGCTGTCTGACTCGACAGCCCGCCGCAGAGTGCAGACATGACCGTGTAATCTGGCTGCACGATGAGCGATGACTGCCATTTAGATACTGCCATTTAGGACATCTGCCGTCTCGGGGGCTTCCCTCTGCCCCGGCTAGCAACAGGCTAAATGCAGTCGGCCCGGACTTCCACCCAGCCGTCCACCGCGACAAAGGGAACACATTAGCATGTTAGCCGTGTCGGCACTTCACCCCCGTGCCTGATTTATGACTCTGCCCCACAGCTAATGACGCACATGGGCTGAAATCAGATTGCTGGGCGAGGTCATAGTGGGGTGGCCAAATTATGTGAAAAATGATTTTGAGTTATAAGTAGAATAGGACAAAGGTTCTCCTTTGTGTAATATCGCTTGTCCCCTAATCATTTTTGTTCAATAGATCCTTAAAAGACTAATCGTCCACTTGACGATAACAAGTGTGCAGTGTGATTCATGGCCTGCAGGGGGCGTTAATTACATTTTGACCTGTGCGTGTTTTTGATAATTATTGGGAGTTGGGGTTCGCAAAAAAGCACCGGCAATCTGCGCTAATGAATATGTGCTCAAGCATTTTGGGCAGTATTGTGTCATGTTTTTTTCCAGTTGATACCAACGGCATTCCATCACTTTCTCTAACGGCCTCTCGTTTCTTTATGTATTCCCTTCTCTCTTTTTCTCTCTCTCTCTATCTCTGTCTCTCCCCCTCCCACAATCCCTGGTACACACTACAAACCACTCAGAGGGTACGTGTTCACACCCGATGTCACTCACCTGCAAGTTTTTGACTAACATTACTGTTCCGCTGTCTCCCATATGCGTCCGTAGCAGCTAAACCAAGAACACACTCCCCCGTACGGCCTCAGCCCGCACACCATAGAGACGCACACGTTTGGACACATACACATTTTTAATTACGCCTACCCTGTGTCACAGACAAAGAAGGATTAGCTTTCAGTAGTTTTCTTCAAGGGAGCTTGTGAAATGCATTCTCTCTCTCTTCCCACCCTCTCTCTCTCTCTCTCTCTTTCTCTCTCTCTCTCTCTCTCTCTCTCTCCCCCCGTCTCCCCTCTCTCCCCCCCCCCCCCCCCCCGTCTCTCTCCTCCTCCTCCTCCTCTGTCTCTAACTCCGTTAACCGTTGCACCAAAACACAGTCCAAAAGCAGTTGTCAAAATGAGTCGTGCTTTCCCCCCCCCGCACCCTGTTTCCTGGTTTATCCTCAACATGGCTCTCCTGTCCCCTCCCTCCCTGCCACAGGCCAGCGTCTGTTCGGGGAGAGCATCCTGGGTCTGACCCAGGGCTCGGTGTCGGACCTGCTGGCCCGGCCCAAGCCCTGGCACAAGCTGAGCCTGAAGGGCCGCGAGCCCTTTGTGCGCATGCAGCTGTGGCTCAACGACCCGCACAGCGTTGACAAGCTGATGGACATGAAGCGGCTGGAGAAGAAAGGTGAGGCCGCCGTGGGCTCTGTGGAGCAGTGAGTTGGGTTTTGGGTTTGGGTTTGGGTTTGGGTTTGGTTTTGATTTTAGGTTTGGGTTTGGTTTTGGTTTTGATTTTGGGTTTGGTTTTGGTTTTGATTTTAGGTTTGGGTTTGGTTTTGATTTTAGGTTTGGGTTTGGTTTTGGTTTTGATTTTGGTCAGGGGTCATTTTTTTCCGTGGCCCTGATTTTCCAGCTGTTGTTTGGAGGCAGAGGGAGGCGTTGCGCCAAAAAAGCAAGATCAAACGCATCTGTGTTTTTGATTTGATTTAAACAGGAAGTCTCCCTGCGATGCTAGATTGTTTCCCAAAAGGAGCACTCGGTACATTTCCCAAAAAAGTGGAAAATACAATTGGTATCCACAAACTAAACAAACGTACGTATTAATGCATAGAAACATACGCTTTCAAATAAACGCAAACAATATGATTCATACACTATGAATACACAGAAAAATACAAATTACAGTGATGTAGACTTTGGGGAAAAGATATTTAAAGCCGCACTGAAAGGCATGCTGGGTAATCAATCAATGTAAAGTGGGACATAAAGTGGAAATGGTGCGATAAACCTTAAAACGAAGTCTAAATTTGCAAGACTAAATAAATTAGGGAACTCCGCACCATACAGTACTGGTTTGTAAATTCCCAGCTTGAATTCCCAGTCTCCCCTGATTATATATTGCGCCTGTTCGTTTTGTTTTTTTTTAAACTCAGGAACAGGAACTCCAAAATACACCGCGGTATGCAAATGTCCCGAAGCCCATGCATGGGGTAATGTAGCGAAAGATTAAACATAATTTAGGAGATGGATGGGGGGGCGTGTGTGTGTGTGTGGCGGCCACGCGGCATGGCGTCCCATCACACAGAACACCCTCTCTGAGACGGCGCTCCCTCCGAGCCACCGCCGGCTTTGTTCCGAGCGAGCAGAGTCCCCCGGCACCAGCAGGTTTTATCGTCCTCCCTTCCCCCCCCTCCCCCCCGGGACACTCACACACACACACACACACACCGTGGTCACAGACAAGCAGGCTCACCCCGCGGGGGAGGGGGGGGCGCCCGCTGAAAACGGAGCCACGCCACCGCCTGGCCCCGCGGCGCGGGCGTGCTCCGCGGGGCGCGACGCACTCGCAGCCGTCAGCGCGCCGAGAGCGATGGCCGCTGTTTGGGTTTTACGAGGAGGGAGCGCGGGGAGTCGGCGCCGCCGGAGTTCGCCAGCTTGAAAACACTGTGATTTTTATTTTATTTTTTTGGGGTGGTGGTGGGTGGTGTTAGGGGGTGGTGGGGGTGGGGTGGTGATGGTGGAGGTGGTGGTGGTGGTGGTTGGAGATGGTGGAGGTGGTGGTGGTGGTGGGTGGGTGGTGGAGGTGGTGGTGGTGGTGGGTGGGTGGTGGTGGAGGCGGGGTGGTGGTGGATGTGGTGGGTGGGTGGTGGTGGTGGTGGGTGGGGGGCGGGTTGGTGGAGCATCATCCGTTGCTTATTAACGGCGTCGTTTTCAAAGTGGAAGGCGGATGGAGCAGCTGGGTGGAGCGTGGGATAGCTGTGGAGTAAAGTGCTCTGCATCTCTTGGGAGGGGGGGGAGGGGGGGGGTGATTCCGTCGTCGGGGGATTAATCGCACCGCGGCAAAACTATTGAGCCTACGGGGAACGCGGGGAGATCACACGGAACGCGGTCCTCTTGAGCGCTGCCTCGCAGGGCTTTGAGAACGGGGAGGGAGAGACGTCTCCCAGGACCAGAACATGGTGCCACTTTGTTACGCTGATGTGGCCATCATCAGCATCATCAGCATCATCAGCATCATCAGCATCAGCATCATCACAAAAAATGTTGATCAAGTATTGAACAGTAACTGAGTCTGTAATAACTCGAGTAGTGATGAAGGATGTGAAGCAAACGAGGAGTTTCAATTATAACACTGATGAAACAGAGAGAGAGAGAGAGAGAGAGAGAGAGAGAGAGAGAGAGCCCTCTGACTGCTCTCTTTCCTCCTCTAATAGCCCAGATATGTCCATGGGCGTCCCAGTCAAACCCATGTTTGCCATGTGCCCCAAGAGAAACTGGGGATGGGTGGGGTTTGCCTTCATTTCCGTGTGTGCGTGTGTGTGTGTGTGTGTGTGTGTGTGTGCGCTTTTGTGTGTGTGTGTGTGTGTGTGTGTGTGAGCGTGTGTGTGCGTGTGTGTTTGTGAGCATGTGTGTGTGTGAGCATTTGTGTGTGTGAGCGTGTGTGTGCGTGTATGCGTGTTTGTTAGCGTGTGTGCGTGTATGTGTGTGTGTCTGAGCATGTGTGTGTGTGTGTGTGTGTGTGAGCCAGACAGACAGGGCTGCATGTGTTTCCAGTGCTCTGTCCAGATGGATATGGGTGCCAACTATCAGCCCTCTCATGAGACGTGACAGCACCCAGGCTCTCCGGGGCCCGCTTATTTAGAGTCCACTGCACCCATCACGCCCCTTCACACCCCCTTTTAACTCCCCCACTCTCCCTTTTAATTCCCTCACTCCCCCTTTTTACTCCCTCATTTAGCTTTTTGACTTCTCTCTAAAAAACGCCTTTTTTATTCCCGTCTTCAAGAAATGAAAACAGTTTTTGTTCTGGTAATTGTGCATACGATGCATTGTCGTTTGTTTCAAAAGGCTTTTCAAACGCGGTCTCCCATTGTAAGATATGACTATATTTTATTTAGCGTTTCGCGAATATTGAATGAACGTCTTGCTTAGCGCTGCGAGATGTCAACCGTGTCTTGGCCACCCTCCGTGGAAAAGGTTGTTTGTGCCAGGAATAGAAAGACTGTTAATTCTTGTCAAATTTTTGTGCTTACTGGACTAGTTGCCTTGTGCCTTTGATGAAGTGGACCAGAAACAGCGCCGGGTGCGTGGTGATAATCTCTGTCACAAGACTGCCCCCTGGTGGTGCAATGCACTCAGCACAACATCGCACCGCCAAGCCTGAGGAAACGCGGTCGAATTCAGGGTTATTTCTCACTCGGTGCTACGCTGAATTTATGGCTCGCCATATGGTTACATCGCTCAGCACCTGTTACAGCAAACAAATCTGCTGTTCATTAAAAAAGCACGCGGGGATACTTTCATTCACAGCACGGATATGACACACATATTCCTCCTTCACGGCACGTTGTTCAAAATAAATCTTCAACGTCAACGATCCACGTCCACGTCCACGTCAACGATCAGTGACCCTTTTTGCTTTTTTAACACCATTATTGTAACGATTTAACTAAAGTCAATCAGGTGGCTTCATGGCAATTGTGTCTAAAGGAAAAACAGAGGAAGACAGCTGGTGCTCCTCTCAGGGTGATGGTGTGCGTGCTGACGCTCACGTAGAAAAACAACACCACCACATGAAGGAAAGGCGGATTCCAGGGAGAGGCCTTTTTCAAACTGAACCCCAAGCACCGGGCTTAACGGTCCAGTCACCCTGGGCTCTGCTTTCATTGTACCGTTGTTTTCCTCAGCCTACATGAAGAGACGGCACAGCCTGGTGACCGAGGGCCACGGCAGCGCCGGGGACACCGGCCTGTCCGTGGGGGACTACAGCCAGGGCTGCAGCCCACAGCCCCACCACCAGCACCACCACCACCAGCACCACCACCACCAGCACCACCACCAGCAGCAGCAGCAGCAGCAGCAGCAGCAGCAGCACCTAGGCGGGCACCTCAAGAAGCCCCGTGTGGTTCTGGCCCCCGAGGAGAAGGAGGCCCTGAAGAGAGCCTACCAGGAGAAGCCCTACCCGTCCCCCAAGACCATCGAGGAGCTGGCCTCGCAGCTGCACCTCAAGACCAGCACCGTCATCAACTGGTTCCACAACTACAGGTATGGCTGCGTTGCTCGTGCTCAGGGTATTGTTTCGTGGAGATGGTGTTTTTTCCCTCACTCTTTGTTGGGTCGAGGGTTTAGGGGTGTCATCCAATGTGGCTTGTGAAGCCTTGAGAGACTGATTGTGATTCAGGACAGATTCATTGCTACAGAGACTAATTGATTCCAAAAAAAAGTGTACACAATTGTATGCATAGCTGATCACAAAATAAATACAGCGAAACAAATTTTTCTGAATTGTAAACAAAAAATGTTTTATTTACAAATGTCAAATATAACTTACGAGTACAATTTAAAAAAATGTTTACGATTACACAGGGTTTGGCATGATATAGACATGGAGGTGGGCAGGCCTATTGGTCATCCGGACAAATCTCACGTCTCTGAAATCCTGCTTGTGAAAACGAAAAAAAAACCTACCCATGAGTTGAACATGAGAAACCTTTAACATTTGTGAACACAAACCTATTCGTTCACAATTAATATTTTTCGGACCGAAAAACGTTGAAGTAAAAATGTGAATCCTGAGAAGCGTTTCCACCTCTGTGTAGACGATACATGTCACTTGCCGCTGAGCGTACGTGTGAGATCCGTCTTGAGTTCCTGCTGTGCGTTGTGCTCACGCGCCAACACCTCCAGGTCTCGGATCCGCCGGGAGCTGTTCATCGAGGAGATCCAGGCGGCGGCGGCCGGCGAGGGCGGCAGGCGGACCGCCGGCGGGGAGAGCGACTACTGCGACGGCACCGAGTCGGAGGGCACGGCCGACGGCGGCCGGGCCGGCCCGGACCCCGCCCGGGAGGCGGGCCTGGACCTCAGCCAGGAGGGCGGGGGCTGCGAGGGCCCCGAGGACGGGGTCCCGCGCTCGGCCGGCGCCGGGCGGCCCAGGGGGGCGCCGGACGGGGGCCAGGCGGCGCCGGGCGGCGGGAACCCCAGAGACAGCTCCCTGCGCAAGAAGAAGGCGGCGAACCTCAACAGCATCATCCACCGGCTGGAGAAGGCGGCCGGCAAGGACGACCTGCACGACTGGGAGTTCTGAGCCACCCGGTGACCTCACCCCGAGCAATAACGCCACACACGGAGATGTTATTTTTGTAGCGTTCCCTGACACGCACACGTCTGTCCCGGGCACCGGGCGGCCATTTTCTTCTTCTCTGGTACTTCTTTTGTATCGCCGGGAGGACGTAGGACGTCGGTTGGGCGGGGGGGGTGGGGGGGGCGGAGGGGTTACCGTGGCGTCTCTAAGAGTGTCGCCACCCCCCACCCACCAAACCCCGCCCCTTTCCCCCCCGCCAAAAAAAAAAAGATTTAATATAAAGACATAAAGAATAGCACTTCCAGCATCGCCCCCCTCCAGCCCGTGGACCTGAAACGTGCCGGCCGGAGGGCTGAGACAGAGCCAGGCCGCGGCGCACCACTCACACCCAGACGGGCTTCATTCCACAGGAGATGAACCTTAAAGGTGAGCGGCACGGCTGGGCCACAAGGTGAGCCGAGAGAGATGAACCGGCTAGACACGTTTCTCTCCCAGCCTACAGGTTCAGACGTCTAGCGGTCCGTCCCGTGGAAGCAGCCCCCCCCCCCCCCCCCCTGAGGTAACGTTGCCTCTCTGGGGCCCTTAAGAGAGCCATCTAATGGCTTTGGACTTCTCCAGGAGCCATGCGCTCCGCAGAAGCTGTATTTATAGCAACACACGTGTAATGACCGCCCCCCCCCCCAATCATGACTCTCCACAGCAATTTGGTTGCCACGAAGAGATTGCACAGTCAGTTGACTCTAAACAATATTAGTTTTGACTCATACATTTTTGATAAAAATGAAAAGTGGAAAATACTAATCATTTGTTTTAAAAAGGAAATGCTTATATATACACGAGAATCACGTTTTTTCTTTCAAGCTAAAACATGAAATGCAATAGTTTTAAGTCAGGAATTAGGCTGCGATCTTGTAATAGTTGTACTGTTAGGTTTTCTTTGGTTCCCAGCGTAGATGAGCTTTGTTAGGTAGCGCACAGCTTGTTTCTAGCTTTAACAACACTGCCAGGGGCAGGACTATGGGCGGAGGCCGTCGGTCGGTTTATTTAAGACGCTTTGTTTTTTAAGGCCAAAATCAGGTTTGAGTCGGGGGGGAACCCCAGGAGAAAGAAAAACAAATGGTGACTAGAAAGCCAATACACTTTTCTGTTGTGTTTTGATTTGTTTGTCAATTAAGAACGTGTAACATATTTAACTACAACGAAAATAGGACACACCTACACACACACATACACACACACACACTCCAGACCTCGGACGTTTGGCGGGCAGTTGGTCCAAAAGCCGCATGCAAGCTCATTGGCCGGCCCCAAAGGCAAAGAGGGCATCCCATTGGATGGAAAAGCCCAGCGATGCACGGCCCTGTTCAGCAAGCATTTCCTGTTCTGTTACAGTTCTCAACGTCAGGTGTCATTTGCCTGCGTGTCTGTGAGACCTAGTGTCTCACACACACCTGCACAAAGAGCTCCACTAACACGCACAAAGACACACACACACACACACACACACACACACACACCTACCCCATCCACATGCAATTCACCATGTCTATGTCAAACCTAGTTCAGAGTGCCTGTCCACTGCCTGCCACCTCACCCCTCTCTCTCCCCCCGTTTGATGTTATGGAAATGTCTTGTGTTGGACATTTCGTACATGCACTTTTGCTTATGTGTGTATGTGTGTTGGTGAGTGAGTGGGACTTACTAATATGCATCCTGTGTCCAAGTCCATGTCTCTTCATGATATCTTGACTAGACTTTGGTATCCTCACTTAAACCTGTTACTTGCCCTAACCCCCCCCACCCCCCACCCCCCACCCCCCACCACCACCACCACCGCCACACACACACACACACACACACACACACAAACACACACGTACACACGTATGGCATAAAAACAGACTCATACCAAGGGGATGTTCGTTTTACTGGTATAACAGATTCACCGCTCATTAGGTCCTTAAACCATTTATTTAAAAAAATGTGTATGTTTTTTTTTTCCTTTTTAAGTTTTATCCATTCAAATTATTTATAGGTGTTTTTTTTTACATTTTAATATCATGTATATCATTTTTGTGTTTTCTCATTCTTTTCATGATTACTATTATGATTACTGTTCTGATTGTTATTCTCGCCTATGAAAGGGACAGTAGGGTTGTGGTTACAGCGCGTCTTTGTTACATCATTGTTGTTTTACTAATAGACTGCCGGCAGTATTGGATCATACTTACATACACACAAGATGTAGTTGTCCTTAAGTCATAGGTATACACGTATGTGTATATATATATATATGTATATTTATATATATATATATATATATACAATTTTTAAAAGTGTCATTTAGAGTAGTGTTTACAACTCTGCATAGTGTGGGTTTAGTTCATGGTCTCTTTGCATGGTGTTATTACCATTTCTCCTATGATGCAGTGTTCATCCAGCCCAGACTCCACTCATCCATCCCCCACGCCGGGGCCTCCTCTTTGAAGAGGGCCCCGGTCAGTGAGGCTCAAATCATCTCCCTCCGTCAGGTCGCTCCGCACGACTCTTTGAACTCCTAAGAAGGGCTTTACTGGTAACTTCATTGACGGCGACGTCACGTTTCCCCCCGCTAAAGTTAAACTCGAATCGGGACACGCTGCGCTCGTACCTCCAAACAAACAGGGCTCATTGCAATACAGTCACCTTACTTTGCCCCAGCATTGCATTGGCATCCCCGCGGCTCCCGAGATGATACCGGGATGCCACAGCCCCGCTAAAGGAACGTCCCCCCAACTATTACGCCCTGGTTCAGAACCGGGCCTCCTCAAGTGCCATGCTGCAAACCGGGCCACGCTTAAAGCGACCCTATTTTCAGCCAAGTAAATTTGACTTTAATGAATTGATGTAAGCACAAGGTCGCGCACAAACACACACACACACACAGCAGTCCCAGTCTCACTTTGTTGATTTAACACTCTAAAATTACGCATAGCACATAACTAAGTGGGAAAATTGACAAATAGTGCCTTTGTGAGCCATGATCTAGGTTGACTAATAATGAATATTCATGACGTTCAGTTGCAAATTTTAAAGTCACCAATTTTGGCATGTTTGGTGATTATCCCTTGAGGCTACAACAAATATACATGGCAACATACAAACACAAAAAGAAAGCATTTCCATGTTCCGCCCCCGTCCTGGCAGCGAGGCCAATGCGTTTTGTCCCATCGTACCCGAGTCCTTCACCCTGTTCACTTGTTCTGCATGTCTCAAAGTACAAAAGGAGACGCGAGCGTCCCGACGCCATTTCTTTTCACTCCCATCACTTCATTCGGTTTGCATTACAGATTTTTTTTGGGGGGCCGTTGTCATGTTTGGTTCAAAGTGGCGCACTCCAAAGCTGAAAGACGCGCCCACTCCTCATAGATTACCAAAGTAGCTCATTGAAAAGAGCCGCCTACCGCATGGAGCCTCGTGGTGGGGCTGCCCGGCCGTAGGCGGACGTCATCCGAGTGACGGCTAATAAGTCAGAGAGAGAGCGGACCAAAAAAAAAAAAGAAGGTTGCTATAACCCTCGTGTTGTATGTTCAGCGTTTCATCATAAGACTATCTCACATGTTTTAGAGCATCTTGAGTTGCGAGGGGGAGTGTACGTCCGTCAGCCTCGCCAACCTGGACACACGGACACGCGTCGAGACCAGGAACGGTTTAGAAACGAAAAAGGGAGGAGGTTTTATCCAGAAGAAATGTCGGCAAAGCCGAACATTGTTTTTAAAGGTTGATTCAGATATTTGAGCAAAGCAACACTGATTTCTACAAAGGGCAATTTGCATGGTCTTGTCCAGTTTATTTCCTTTATTTGCCATGTGTTGGTAAAGATAAACAAGTTTGAGTGTCAGTGCAGAATCTGCGATTCTCGAGACACATTTCAGGAATTTGCCTTTTGCAAATATTTTTCTATAGAGCTAAAGCAGATTGCTATTGTGATTATACACTGTCATAAAAGTGTACAGGTGAAATATCCTCATGGAAGTACTTAAGCATTAGATTGTTTTATGTTAATTATATTCAAATATTGTACTGTTTTATTAATCCATATGTCCAAACATGCTTAGCTAAAAATGATAAATTCCCAAAAACTAATTTGCCTTTTAAACATTTTACTTTGTAGTAATATGGCTGTCGAATGTTTTCGTCAGCTGTAGTTGTCAAGATGGCTTTCCGAATGGGATTTGTAACCTATAGGTTAATAATGAGATGAGTCTGTATTTTCCTTAATCATCGATTTCATTTCCATCTTTTATTTATTTTTAGAGGACACAAAAATATGACCACATAAAAAACTACACCTGCACAGTGTGTTTTTTCTTTAGCTTTTTGTCCAAAACATTAGTATCTGCTCTTTTTTGTTTCTCCACAGACTAAATTGATTGAGGCAGAACCAATCTATGGGATGATTTAGCTGTGGTTTTATAGTAATATTCTTCTATTTATTTCATAACATTACAAAAGTAATGGCTACAGTGAATGGCATTGTGCTGGTGTTGTTTTGACAGCTTTGCTAAGCAATCACAAGGCAGACAAAGTAAACTAAACTACCCTCGGCATTCTGACGACAGTCTCTGATTCCCTGATTTCTAGATCACATTTGGACGGAGTCTCTGGACGCTTACGTTAACCTCAGAATTCCTAATTTACTCTTGGAATTCTGACATTGAAATTCCTCCACATGGCGAGAGTTGTTATGTTACCCTTCGACGTGGATCTGTGTCAATGTTTGTGTTTTGTTTTATTTCGAAAATAACTGAAATTGTATGGAGAACCAAGCTAGCTACACTGCACCTCACCAATACTACTACTACTTAACCAGGATTATAAGCATCCTATAAGGTGTATATTTCATCTGATAACAGATTCTATATATTTCTTTCTTATTTTTTGAGCACAGTGGAAGGTGCCAAGGGGGCTCTGATATTGTAATATTTTGTATCGTATAGGTTTGTATTTTATTAGTTATTTTTGTTCTCAGGCATCTATCAACGATTTTTTCAGGATGGATAGTCAGTAACATCTTTGTGCCGTCCAAGCCGATTCCAACCTCATAATTGCTAATGTCTGAACTCATTCATCACTTCAAATGATGGTTATTTTTCAAAGTCTGTTATTAGATACTATATGGTTATTTTAACAGAAATCTTTGACTACTTTTGGTTTGATCTGATGTTGATTCTCATTCTTATTTTTTAAATTAGCTGGCAAAACATTTTATACCAAATATAATGTTAGATGTTAGCATTATGTTCAATGCTCTATTGAATAGCAACTTTATTGATGGTCTCCTGATTTTGGGCCTTAGCCACTATTTTGGAAAACCATAATTGTATAGTCATCAGTTTTTCATCCATTTTCTCATCCATATTGTTTCCTGATTCCTTTCTGATTACGTGTCCTTATGTTTCTGACTAACGTGTTACAAACGAAAGCCTGCTTCAACCAAAAAGTGTCTTATCTAATGCAAACCATTTGTAATATCAGAGGTTTAAATCACCCTTTCACAACCTTATTTAAAGAAAGATTAGGTTTGAGGCATTTGTTTTTGGCATTATCTGTGTGTAAACCTTGTCCAATTCCCTTGCATTTTTTAGGACGTCATTATCTTTTGTTCTGTTATTTATTATTTTATTTTCTCAACAGACTGGCTTAACTCACTCATTCTCGGCTGGTCTCATGTTTGTCGTTTAAAGCTCAGGTGGGCATAAACCATTGTATTGGGGGACAGACTGCCAAACTCTCTCGCTCTCTCTCTGTCTCTGAGTGGTGTTCCAATATGTTGTGACTAGCTGGTCTATTTTTTATATTCAGAGATGGCTAGCCCCCAATGTGTTGTCATTAACTGAAGCAAATGTAACCGATAGTCCTATCACTTTTAATGGTTATGTAACTTTTCCAAGTGTCTCTTTCTACAATGTCTTGATACTCTGGTCCTTTTTTGTCACGTTAACACTTTTTTTCCCAGCACTGTATGACAGCTCCTATACAATATTTGAAAAGCAATATCACTGTATGAAATTCACTATGTGTTATTGTTATTACTATTGTTATTATTCACTAGCACACTAGGTGTGATTATTGAAGTAAATATCTTTTATATAAACACACATGGCGTTGCGTTGTCTTTCTTTCCACACCCACATCACTTGTTATCTCATATAACATCTCATATAACAGGCTGAAAGCCACAGTTGAAGAGAGAATAAAATACGTGCAAAAAATAAGTGATTATACAAAAAAGTTTGTTATCCCTCAACTGTACAAACTGTTAGCAAACGTAATATCAGTACACAACCAAATTCATTATTAGCCAAATGATTATTATCACCACACAACTTACATATATACTATATATATCATCCAGAATTATTATTTACATGTGGTTTGGGTAAAATAATCACACCTCTGCTGTGAGGTGTCTGCTCACTTTAAATTCGGGAAGGCTGTTCCTATTGGTCTCATTACGTGGCTCAGCCCCGCCTATGATGCACTCTGGAGCAGGCAAGGACCTCTCTGTGTTTGGCTGTGTCCTCCTCAATTCTAACCAGTAGCCCCGCTGTTGAAAAGAAGCCCCGTGAGACCAACCTGATCCAGACATTGTCTTCCTGTCTGCACATCACTTTGACCTCGAGCAGCTGAAAGCGTATCCCCCCATAAAAAGATAGGCCATCGGAAAAGCAATCAAAACAGTTATATATCAAATAGACAAAATAAAAAGTTCCACAGACATCTCAAGGATAATGAAAGCAAACACTTATGCACTTCAGCATAGATGTCTGAATAATTGAATACCTATTCAGACACTTTCAGTTAGTGATTTTTAATAATCCAAAATTATATGATGTTATGACTTGATGGCAATTTATGTCAATTGAAAATATACAAAAATATAAAGTATTTCTGAAGCCATTGTATATAATTAATATCTTCCATGTATATTTTACATATACAAACGTTTTCTTCATATATGTTACATATAAAACATTAATTAGTTTGTATAAATTAAGTATTTATCGTGCTATGAATTAGGTCAGATTTATTTATTGATTGTTTTTTTATAATTAGTATAAATAAATAAAATAATGAATTATTTAAAATGGGTGTACGCTTACATATGTACAAAATATTATGAACGCTCAAACGATATTTCAAATTACGAGGGTACTCGAATGCAGCACATGGCCTTCTGCGCAGTCTCCAGTTGTACGTATATAAGCTACAGTAGGGTAAACACAACTGTCAGTGGATGACGTTTTAGCGTTTCTTTTGTGCATCTATTTTGTGTGTAGCCTACATACAGTTGTACAAAAAAAATCGATTTATCCGGACGTGTCACTGTGCGCCATGTCACATCGGATTGCAGCATGGCATGAAACAAGTATTGGCGTTTTATTTTGACAGGTCCCACCCCGCCTGCGTTGACGATTGTTGTCAGTCACTTGTGTGCATTATTTTTCAGCCATTGAACTTCACCTGGCCTCTGGCCAGTCGGTGCTTGCATGCAGCCGAATGGATCAGAAGAACCATCGCACAGTGAACGCCAGGGTCACTCGTTCACTATCTCCAGCTCGTTGCCCGCAGCTACTTCACGGGTGAGGAGGTTCGTCCAGGAGAGACGGGCTCTCCCTCTGCCGAGAGTGATGGTTGTGTTCTCGGCCGCTAGTGACACTGAGAAACCAGGCGATGCAATGTCGAGTTCGGACACTGCGCAGGATGATTTCAGAAAGCCCTCCACCCCCAACCTGAACCTGGGCAAGGCTTTGCGCTCGACGTTAAACTCATCGCAGGAGGTAGGGTGCGTCCATCCCTGTGTAGTGTTGCACACATACCCAGGATTCATGGGTTAATTTCTATACGTGTGTATAGCAGCCTCAAGGAACCCTAAATGATGGTGTCATTGGGTGTCATCAAACACGTACAGGAAATGTCTTGTTATATTACACTCACGTGAATCCTTACTTACACAAGCCTGTCAGGACTGTCGCCAACAGGCTTGCTAGGTGGTCCTCTCCAGGAGAGTGTGTGATGATGCTGCTGTTGGTCTTGCAGGCCATAGGAGGGCTTGGCAAGGTTGTAATTGGCTTCAATGAGTGACATCACATGGCTTTGGCTTAACTGAGAACTCCGAGCTGGGAATGTCTCCCTTAATCGGGGGAATCCCTTCTCTATGTCACCTCCGATCACCGTCAGGCCAGCTGATACATTTCAATATGAGTTGCAGACGTCGAGTGTATACTGTTGAAATAATACAGATCTTACTTATTTACACATTTGTAAGATGTTATTATGTCTGGCTGGCATCTGGATAAAGCATGATCTTGGTTTGAAATAAGATAACGATTCAGTAACGATAGCAGACCTACACTAATTCATTCTTTATCCTTTTTTACTGGTGCACCCCAATAAGAACCTGCTTTCGTGTAACACCTTTATTCATTGAACTGAACACACACACACACACACACACTTAGGCACACACACTCACACACACACACACACGTACACACACACACACACACACTTACACACACACACACTTGCACATACACTCACACTTAGGCACACACACACTCACACACACACACACAGACACACACACACACAGACGCACACACACACACACACACACACACACACACACTCACACACACTCTTCTAACTCTCCTCAGTTTCCAGAGGTCATACCTCTCAACGTCGGGGGCACATATTTCACCACCCGCCTGTCGACCCTGCGGCGCTACGAGGACACCATGCTGGCCGCCATGTTCAGCGGGCGCCATTACATTCCACGCGACGCGGAGGGACGCTTCTTCATCGACCGGGACGGGGCGTACTTTGGGTGAGCGCTCCTGGAGCGTGCCGTATTGTACAGCATTTACAGTATATACAGTATTCACAGTAGATACAGTCGCTCTGTTGTTGTTCATTCAAAATGGATGGTGGGAATGACTCAAGACCCCCTTTGGAGCAAGACCTCAGCCAGCGCCGTCTCAAAGTGAGACCCACGTGTTTTCAAAATGGCTCTCGCTGACTGAGTAGCCGTGGGGGGTCTGGGTCCGGTGCCGCAGCCGGTTCGGGTCCGAGCGGTCGTTCGGCGGCCCCTCGGTCGTTGACGGCCTCTGGTTGCCTCTTGTCCAGGGACATCCTGAACTTCCTGCGGGAGGGCGAGCTGCCCCACCGGGACAGGGTGAGGGCGGTGCACCGGGAGGCCCAGTACTACGCCATCGGGCCGCTGCTGGACAACCTGGAGGACATCCAGCCCCTGACCGGCGAGAAAGTGCGTCAATCCTTTCTTGATCTGCTGCCCTACTACAAAGGTGACAGCGCTGCGTGTCTCACGAGTCGGCCTTCGGATTGTTCATCTAATGTCCAATGAGGACTTTCACTTTCACTTTGCTTGTGCTTGGTAGTTGTTAAGACCAAGCATTTAGTTGGGAGGCCGGGGATTTGTAAGCGTGTGATTGGCTAACGAGCGCAACACAAACTTGGCCTGCCTCGTCCGGCAGGGAAGACAAGCTCAGTGTTTCTCCAACAGGGGGGGGGTACTTGGAAAAATACATTAAAATGATTCAATAATGCCACCCTTATGACATTTGTTGAATCTGAACACCACCTTGAGAAAACAAAATAAAATGGAAAACACTGCTCTGT
The DNA here is from genome assembly GCA_036785325.1 of Urophycis tenuis. Classification (NCBI taxonomy): domain Eukaryota; kingdom Metazoa; phylum Chordata; class Actinopteri; order Gadiformes; family Phycidae; genus Urophycis; species Urophycis tenuis. The sequence continues at coordinate 3,876,184 of JAXIVH010000018.1, read as the reverse complement.
ATCTTTTCCAATGAATGACAAAAAAATCCCAAAGTGAAGCACAAGCCCATGTTTCTCACTGAGCGGTACGTCTCGGGCATCACCCGTTCACTGTTCATGTTGACACCAAATAACATGCTGAATGAATCATTGAAATTGATTTTAAAAAATGCAGGTGAAAGGTGTACTTGGCTGTCAACATGTCTCAGTGCTACGTTAGTACAAAGAGTCTGAGAACCACTGAGCTAAAACATCCTGTCCGGACATCAGCGCTGTCAGACAAAGCCTGTGTAAGGTTTCAGCGCGTCCTCGAGGCCATTGAAAGCCTCTCTCTCTCTACAGCATCAATAAATGAACAGGCCAATCAGTGCTGTGTGTGTGTGTGTGTGTGTGTTAGAGGATGGATACCCGACCCGAGCCCGTCGGGTTTGGACAAATATTTCGAAATGATGGTCGGGTTCGAGTCGGGCGCGGTCACATCTGCGCGATGTGAAATGTGATGTTGCGCTCATCTGTTTGTTGACATTTCCACATGCCTTGCAGTTGCTTAATAAAGGCGGGCTTTCGTGAACACTGACCAAAATGTGTCATTAGTGTGAAAGAAGCTTGATGCCTGTCGGGCTCGGGTCGGGTTCCGGGCTCGGACAGAAAATTCCGGCCCGATCCGCATTCGAGTGTGTATATGTGTACTGTGTGTGTGTGTGTTTGTGCACTGCATGCGTGTGTGCGTGCGTGCCTCGCGGTGACCCTTTGATCCGACCTCACGCCCCCCTCAATGTGGAGGCGGTCTAAACCTCCTTTGTCTCCCCATCACCCCGCCAGACAACCTGAAGCGCATCGTGGAGATCGCCAAGCTGCGGGCCATGCAGAGGAAGGCCCGCTTCGCCAAGCTGAAGATCTGCGTGTACAAGGAGGAGATGCCCATCACGCCGTACGAGCGGCCGCTGTTCAACTCGCTGCGCTTCGAGCGCACGGAGAGCGAGGCCAAGCTCTTCGAGCACCACTGCGAGGTGGACGTGTCCTTCGGACCCTGGGAGGCGGTGGCGGACGTGTACGACCTGCTGCACTGCATCGTGGGAGACCTGGCCGAGCTGGGCATCAGCGCCGAGCAGCAGTGCATCGGCGTGTGCGACAAGCACCTGATCAACCACTACTACTGCAAGAGGCCCATCTACGAGTTCAAGATCACCTGGTGGTGAAGGCGGCCCGGGGGGCGGGGCGGCCCGTGCAGAGAGGCGCCGCGGGGTTCGGTTGGTGCCATTTTGGGGTTGTTGTTTTTTGGAGGGGTGGGGTGGGGGTTGGAGGTGGGGGTGGAGGTGGGATAATTGGGTCAAAAGAAGACAGTGCTCCTATGCTGTTTTTTTGCATAGTAATGATTTGTCTTTTTGTTTGTACAAACTGCTCTCTAAGTCAACGTTTGGCTTGCAGAGATTTGGCAGGCTTATTTTGTACACTCTGGATACTGAAGTTACGCTGAAGTTATAAAAAACGGTTTGAGAACGTACCTATGGAATCACAGGACGGATTTCATTTGACTTAATTTATTGGTATAATTTATATCTCCACATGCTGCGTCCATGTGGAGGCTGGTGATGCATTAGGTTTGCGGTATGCATTTGAGTTGCGATGATTCCCTACGCTTTGAAGTCTGTGAAGCTCCCCCTGTAAAGCTGCTCTCGGCTCGTGTTGCAGAACATCATGGCAGAATGGCAGCGCTCTACTTTCCCCATTATGAACCGGTTACAGTGCTACTGAGTTAGGTGGCTAATCATCGCATGACGAGGCGTTTTCAGGATGTTTGAAGGCATACGGTACACAAGGACTTGAGAGAGGATACTGTTCAGTAGCAAACCTCGGTAAAGCTCTTTCCTGTTTCAGGACGATGAGATGGGAGATGGTGATGAATGTACTTCATTCACCTGGCACAGATTATACTGGCAATTTATTCCATAACGAAATGAATAAGTTAATGTTTTACAAAAATAACTTGATGTAAAGTCATACGCATATGTCAGTATGCAGTACAATAACAGCTGTTAAATACCATGAGGCAGAACCTTTAGGTAACACCATGTAGTGGTCATCTAACCATCACAGGAGATCTGTGGCATACCCCAGGACTGGATGGAACGGAGGTATTTATTTAAAGTTCACTTGCCTATTTCCGCATTAAGCACAAGCTACGTTTCCAATTTTTTGTAATTGGAAAATGGTAAATGAAACATGAAACTGTACTGAACTGAATGCAATGTAGCAAGCTTTTTTTTTTTTTTTTTTTAACTATTCAGTATGTCCACATGTAAATATTGTTGTTACTGATTCTAGCAGTGACATTATTTATAATTATTTTGGCATCACATGGAACCAGTTACAACTTTTATGTTGTATTATTATTATTATAAAAACTAATAATAATCATTATTATAATTTATTATTTATTGCCATACTGATTTTTTAAATCAATTTCAACTAAATTCCAAGTAAGTTGGACATGCTATTCTGATGGGATTACAGCACGCATCAATTTAAAGCCTCAATATATATTTGAAGAGCTTTTGTCACACATGGATTTGCATGTGCATCCCAAGATCTAAAATGTGTTCTCTTCATTGAATTGTACTGTACATCTTATTTTACAATCTATTTAGCTCATGATAGAATAGTATTAACTAGAGTATCTGCCTTGCCACAGCCAGTGAGTGTTGTGGTGCTAATAATAGATTAGGCAAGACTTGTTCCTTCGAATATACACTTTATTATTTCGACAGGTTTGAAATTAAACATTTCTTGAAGTATAACTTAACTGCAAGCACCTTTCATGTTCATTATGCTTAAGCTGCTGGTTGAACCCCTTCAAATGTTATTTACCAGAATCTCAGGTGTTGACCAAAAACATTAGACTGACAAAATTGTGCAAAACAAGCCCTGCGATTGGTGTACTGGATACATGATCCAATTAGTGTTAGAGTTACGTCATATGTTGTGCCAGGAATTTGTATTCCAATTACCTTCATTCATTCATTCAGAACATTCAGTCCCTTTTTCATGTAGGCATAGCAGTGTATGCCCCCAGGTTCTAACATGTCATTGTACATGTTATATCATGCTCACTAAATCCCCCCCCCCCCCCCCCCACTGGACCTACCGCATAGCACAGAGAAAACAATCTGCTCTGCATTCTGTTTATTGATATGGTATTTGAAGGCATATTGCAGCTCTGTGTGGATTTGTTTTTAAGAAGTTTGATTTAGTTTGGTGTCCAGTTTATAAGTGCCTTTTAGTCAGTGCACCCCACTTTATATATAGTAATGTTCAAATTGATGTATTAAAGAATATTTTTCTTTCCTTCAAAATTGTCTGTAGACCTCAATTTAAAATGTATTATTTGACTAACTCTATGTAAAGTCTATCTAAAACTCTAATGTGCTGATAATTGACAAAACTTTAAACAAATTTGGCATTTTAATTCATAATTCATACATTAGGCGATTTCTTGCTAAGTAAGCAATACGCAGCTCAAATGTCTTTTGAATGGGTTAATGAACAGTGATGTCAACTTAACAATGTGATATATTCAGTAGACCTGCTCAGTATATAATTTACCATTTTTGTCATATTTCCCTTTTCAAGATAACTGTTGTGTTCCTCTGGATTTTGTTTTGACAGTAAACAATATCTGGTACATTTACGTCTATCCTCTCTGATCTACCTTTTGCAGCTAATACATGTGATTTTTTTTTCGTTATGTTATGTTGCTGGCGCTCAAGCAGGCTAGTTTTTCTTTGTTTTAATAAGCACTTGTTATTCAAAATGATTTCATCATTCAGGCAGTTTGGTCTTACTATGTTGCATTGTGTGTTGTCATGAGATGTGGTACGGTACTAATAGTTATGTATATTTTAAGGATTTTATAAAGAATATTGTTTGCCCTAGTCTGTATGAAGCACCGTCTCATTTTTATGTTTCAATCCTGAACACTGATTAAGGTCACTTGTTCATTTGTTAGGACTTGCATAGTCATAGCTATGACTGGAATGAAGCACAGACCGGAGAGATGTAACACTTTCAAACCTCCGATCATGAGCCATCGAGAAGGTCAGGTGATCCTCCATGTAGATCCTCCATTTCATTATAGTGGGAAACAAAGTGGCTCTGCACAAAATGGAAACAATCATAGCCACATTACTGATTTTGAGGTGAGTAACTAATTGTTTGCAGGAATGACCAGACTTGGATCAGGATAATCAGTATATTCTGGAGATTTTGAGGAGTCACACAATAATGAAAAAGAAACATGATAATAGGTTCAAGGATTTGCCTATCAGGTGGCTGTGCTGGAGCAAAATATTTCCCATCGTGGGATAAGCTATCAGTGGCTGGCAGAGACTGGCTCTCAGCTTTCAATAGGCTTCCATGTAGGCAGAAACCCCCCTTTAGCCTTTTGAAACAGACGAATCTGTGAGTTCATGTTTTATTTGTTCTGTCATATGGTCTGGCCCCCCTTCTGTTCAGACAGATCTCCAGCAGACCTGGCCGGGTCGGGCCAATCACAACCATGTGTTTGATATGATGGCAGTTAAAGAGCAGTCCCTATGGGAGTGCCATTGAGGCATTTTCATAAACAACCAAGATGGCTGCCGGTGATATGCCCCACGTTTCATTGCTTTGAAAGGTTGAAATTGCATCCAGGGGGCGTTTTGGTCTGCACATGTTGACAACGTCCCTTGGAAATAAAAAATGAACTGAGAGGTTTCAGGCTAATACACATTTACGAATTAATCTAGGGGTTGTCAGTGTACCTTTTCTCAACCTGCAACACGGGTATGACACAAAATGTAGCACACATTTTCCCATGTTTGGTCGAACAATAATGAAATTGCTCGACCATGTGTACATTATTTTTGCATCATTATATAGCATAGACCATGGATGCACAGACCCACCACAACAGCAGAAGAATTAATTCAGCACCGTGGACAGTGAAATGTCAAACTAGGACAAGCCATCCATAATCTGGGTTATCCACAACAGATGCTCATTGATTGGTAAAGCAAGAGGTGATGAGCCAACAACCCTTCATGCCAGACTGGTCCCGGAGAGGATGGTGGCTAATGGCCCTGGAGGTTGAAGAGAAGAGTCTATATGGGAGTAAATCGTGCTAGTGCTACCTGCTGCATTACCCCCAGGGAAGAAACTCTGGTGTAGGCCTTTGGGTGAATTTAAGTGGGATTTTTCCAGGAACCAAAAAGGGCCCTGCTCTCTTCAGGTTGAATACAAAATGTTTATTCTTTCATAGTGTACTTGCCAGTGGACTGCAAGAACATAAATCAAATCATATATAAATTTAATAAAACATAATCTAATCCGTGCTGTGTATTTTATTTAGGGGACTGTAAAACACCTATTCGTCTATGTATGGGGTTTTGATGGCTGGTTTTATGTTTTTCCTCTCAGGCAAGTGGAAAAATGGTTCATCATCTGGTTGGGAAAGGTTGTGTAGGTGATTCCCACCGGGCTCATTATGCCTAATGGACGTCTTTCTGTCGACATACCTGTGGCTTTTACGTTTGGTGGCTTTTCAGCAGATTGCAGGCCTATGGCTTTTCTGAGGCAATAACGGGCTTTCCTTTAAGGTTCAGTACGAGAAAACGGTTTAATTTTTTACTGTTTTTCAATTAAGAATAACTATCTAAAGCGACTTACAATGGATATACAGAGAGAGAGATGCAACAGCAAAATAACAAATACAAACCTATTTCATTCTTACATGGCTGTGGTCGATGAGCACGCAAAGGCGGATATTTCCACCTGATCATGAACGCCGCATGACAATAACCGGAAGAGGCGTTTGGATGTTGATGTTTTACCCTAACATCACTTTGTTGTCCTTCGTCACGTTCATTGAGAGGTAAGGGTTCTCTCCCGTCATTTGAAAATGATTGTCCGTTAGAAAGTCGATAGATGCTACTGATGTAATACAGCTCACGTATACACTAACGTTACCTCGTTTTACAGCGGACCTTGGCACGAGAAGGCATTTGTCTTAACAGCGAAATGTTGACGTTGTAGGTTACACATGACCGCATAGCCTGGCTGGTTTCTGATGTCATTATGACGACATGGTTCACTGATAATGGTAAACAAACTTGTCCCATTCGAGTGTTGGCGGATATGAATACTTGACGTGCACCTGTACATTCGGCGAGGCCGCAGTACGTACACTGTTTACACAGTGTGTTGTCAAGCACACCCTTTATTCAGACTACCAGTAGTCGGCTATTGAGAAACAATCCTCCTAGTTTGCCCTCAATCCGACATCTGAGTCGACAATTCTAACCCGAGCCTGTATGGGTGTTCATCATACCCCATTCCAAACTGCCCATACATAAGGAAAATAGTTATCAAAATGTAAGGCAGCAATGATTGTATCATAATTGAATACCGTCAGTGGCCTTTCTCGAGACAGCTCAATCATCGTGTAAAACGTGTCATTATCTATGGTGGAGGAGTTCACCCCAGATGAACCTGTTCCCACCAGACCACTAAGATGAGCCAGAGGACAGAGCGCCGTGGGATCCATGTGGACCAGTCGGAGCTGCTCTGCAAAAAGGGATGTGGTTACTATGGCAACGCGGCATGGCAGGGCCTGTGCTCCAAGTGCTGGAGGGAGGAATACCAGCGTGCCAAGGAGAAACAGATCCAGGAGGACTGGGCTTTCGCAGAGAAGTAAGTAATGCGGATTTCTCTACAATCTCTGAGGGTTTCACAGGCGACAACAGCTGAATAAAGAGCATCCAAAGCCCCAGGCCTTGCCTTTTTAAATAAAGCTTTCAGGGCTTTTTTTCTTTTTTTCTTTTGGGGGGGGGGGGCATTTCTAAAAGGATCTGGCTTTTCAAGGAGGTGCCTGGCTGTGTAAATGACAAGTCACCGAGTGTCTCTCTGGTCACCGGGCAGGTTGCAGCGAGAGGAGGAGGTGGCCTATGCCAGCAGCCAGGGGCCCCAGGGCCAGGGGCCCCAGGGCCAGCCCCAGGGCCAGCCCCAGCCCCTGGCCCAGTCCACCCCCCCGCACGGCCACGCCTCCCTGGCCCCCTTCTCCAAGTTCGAGGAAAAGAAGACCAACGAGAAGATGCGCAAAGTCACCACGGTGAAGAAATTCTTCAGCCCCTCCACGCGCATGGCCCCCAAGAAAGGTACTGCGCTGTGTGCGTTCATGCCGGTCGATATTTTACACGTCGCGTCATGACGGGGATCCTGGGGCTGTGAACACAGATTCACGGTTCGCGGTGGAGTACGCTGTATTGTTGACACGGACACGTCGCGTTTGACGCAACATTTCAGCAATTGGGGACACAGGATGTACACGTGTGACTTAGGATCTGAACTCACTCAGCGCCACAGGCTTGCTTGCTTTGACACGGCATGCATCGTCTCTTTGGGTTCTCTCTCTCTCTCTCTCTCTCTCTCTCTCTCTCTCTCTCTCTCTCTCTCTCTCTGAGTTTGGGATGTTTGGGTTGAAAGACTGGTTTTATTCTACCAGTACTACCCAGAGTAGCCACACCACAGCCCTGTCCTCCCAAAGCCCATTGCCGTGGTTCATTGAGAGCTCCCCCATGCAGGCCTGGAATGAGACGGCCGTCACCACTCCATCCATGCTTGTGAAAGCGCCATCTGTATTTCCATTGGGGTTTCTTGGCTGGGGTACGCTTGTTTCACGGGGTGGCGGGGGGCGGGGGGGGGGGGGGGGGGAGGGCAGAGATGCATCTGTGCTAAGCTTGTCATGTCATCTTTTTTTCCCCTCTTTCATTTTTAGCTTTGCGGTATTGTTCAGTTAAAAAAAAAAAAAAGTTTCAGTCCGCTGAATCCATTCCATCAGATTGTTGAGTTATTTCCATCACCACATTCCAGTCCAGTCCATTTTCGATTTATTTTGTTCACTAAAACCAACACAGTTTCTCTATTTTGCCACTGCCAGACCAATTGAAGTAATGATATATCCTATCATCATATCGAGACTGCTTCACTATACAAACGTGTGGTCCAGTCTAGTCTACGGCCGTGCGTTACAGTCCGACCGTGCAGTCTCACCTGGGCAGAATGTGACATGCTGAACCTGTACCTGTTTGGTTTTAGTTGCTCTGTGTCCGTCATCACTGTGTCTCCCCTCTTATCGCTCTATCGCCCCGCCTTCTCCGCATCCTCCCCTCCATCGCAACACACGCGGGGCCCTCCCTCCCTCGCGCCCATGTCGCCGGCAGGCCTTGTGGAGAGGGAGGACAGGACCCCCAGGGATTGGCGAGGGATCTTCTCCCCCTCGTGGGAGATGGGTTCTCCGACCGAAGGTAACGGCTCTGGTGCTGCTGGTGCTGTGGGGGGTCCCGCGGTCTCTTGGCTCGCCAATGGACCCGTTTGAACGTGAACGGGACAAACACCGGTGCAGCCCCCCCCCCCCCCCCCCCCCCAGACATTGACATTGCGCTTGCAGGCCGCGCTCACGTTTGTGCACGACCGAGCACCAGCGATGGTCAGGCCGCACTAGTTTAGTCCAGTGCCCGAGCCCTGGTGCATTAAAGGCGCCAGACAATGTGATTCGTGTGATGAGCTCCACTTGTGTTTGTCCTACGATGTCACCTCTGTAGAGGGTCCATTACATCTTTTACATGAGATGGTAAATATAGCGGTGATACTGTAGAAGAGCTCAGGACGCTATCTTGCATCAAGTAAAAGATGGGTTGCATCGTCATGGGTTTTGGCATCAGGGTGAGCCGTGTGTGTGTGTGTGTGTGTGTGTGTGTGTGTGTGTGTGTGTGTGTGTGTGTGTGTGTGTGTGTGTGTGTGTGTGTGTGTGTGTGTGTGTGTGTGTGTGTGTGTGTGTGTGTGTGTGTGTGTGTGTGTGTGTGTGTGTGTGTGTGTGTGTGTGTGTGTGTGTGTGCGATGCCACTTAATGGCATCTCAATACGATTTATTGTCTAAATTTGAGGACTCATGAATAAGCATTATGCAGAGCTCTCCCTGTACAATAACACCACTCACTGAGCAAGGTACTGTTTATTGTGTGAAGCGTGATGACATTGGGTAAGTTTGGAATATGATGTCATTTGTAGGTGTGGGAATGTTTCGGGGCGTGGCGACTCGGTTCAATTTGAAGTCCCGGGGTCATGATTCGATTCAAAATCGTTTCTCGATTTCAAACCTATTTCCGATTCAAAATCGATTCTTGATCTAGTATGCAGGGGGGCTAGTTTCAGGATCCACTCCAGTCCACTGTGTGTGGATAAAGGCGGTGTGGTCAATGATGGCCTGAAAGCAGAGTTAAGTGTGTATAAGATGATGTTGTTTTTGTATTTGAAATATATAAAACAATGGATTGCAACAATGTAAACACACAAAGGCAAACCAAAGACAAAAAGGGAACAACATGTATATACTTTGGCAGTTGTGAATCAGTTCAGAATCGTAGCAGACGATTATTTTTTTCCCCACCCATAATTAGTTGATATGTGGGTCTTTTCTTCTGTTGCACGTCCAGTTTGTGTTTTTAAAGCTCCTCAATGCATTTTTCTAAGTTTGATTAAAATTGGTTGTTGCCGTTTGTTTTGCTTTTTTGTTTCTCTTGGACACATTGTTTTTCTTTGATTGTTACTTACCCATTCTGTTCGTTGTTTCACCACTCCCCCCCTCCTACCCCACCTCCCCCGCCCCAAACGGTCGCTGTGCCGGCAGCGCTGGTGGCTAGACTCAGAGGTTGGTATCCACGGTCTGTCTTGACTGTCCGTCATGCATCCTGAACACACCCTGCAGACACACAGACACAACTCTGTCATTCGTAGACTCCAGCTCTACTAATTATTTTCATCTTTTTATTATTTTTTTCTTTTTGTTTTTTTCCATTGTATGTTGACTCAGATATTGGCATTAGGCTCCCACTGTGACTTAATCATCTACACGTCGTTGATGTCGCTTGGACATCACGCATTTATCAATACGTGGAGATAGTTTGACCGCTCAAACTATTGGGGAGTCGGTGTGTTTTTGTCCTGGCGCGGTGCTGCTCCGTGCCACTCGTGATAAGAGTCTGCCGTCTGAACACGCCGATAACCTTCTGACGGTGGCATTGTTTCCAAAGCGCCACTGTTCAAAGTGGAAACATGCTCTTGTGAGCGGATATCAACGCCTTTTATGAATACTTCATCCAGACATCCGCTATTCCTCTGTGTCCGATTTGGGTTCTTCTCCTTCAAGTAGCTTTTTTAAAAGGACATGGCCAAATTCATTCTATTTTTTCGGCTTTTGTCGTGTTAGCATAAGTCCTTCTCTCTGTGAGTCTTTTAAATACTTGCTAATCAGCCACACTGCATAACATAACAGGGTCCTTTTGGGCTAATAACTTTTTTCCTGTCCGATGCAATCCTCCAAACAGCAATTGTATCTGACCAAATCTTTTCAAACGCTCCTAAAATCCAGAATCATGCTGGTTATCTCCTTATCCTTCCAAATGTGAACTGGGTGTTATGTGTATTAGGTGCCCTAAAACGTCACTCAGACAAAGGGAAAACCCTTCGGATGAGTCCTTCTCTTTGCAAAGCAGTCAAAGCTTTGCTGGTGGTTTGCTTTTCACCTTTAATCCCCGAGGCATCGGCGCACTAGAAAGTCAAGCGAGGACCGGGGAGGAAAATGTCCAAATCCCCTGTTGTTGCTCTTCCCTCCCACAGAGAGCCAGGAGGGGAAGACCCCCAGCCCCTCCATCAGCCGCCAGGCCAGCATGGAGACGGACCGCGTCTCCAAGGACTTCCTGGAGTTCTTGAAGAACCTGCAGAGACCCGGCAGGGAGATCCATAAGCAATGCCGGGCCTTCATCGAGAGCATGGCCAACAAGAAGGTGGGGCCCCATTTCCCAGTTTGGATAATGTCTGTCTCCCAGTAAGCATGACAGCCCCACTGGAATGAACAACGTGTTTGACTCTGTCGCCTCAGCAGGACCTGGGTGCGGACGAACTGTCCGAGTGTGTCCAAGACTTCTACCAGAACTTGTCGGATCGCCTGATGACCCACTTCAAAGGTTTGGAAGGGTCGATCTGTAATGGGCCTGCTCAGATTTTTTGGTTGAAACCTAAGATGAGAAATGGTTTCCGGTAATCAGTAGAATGGTGTTATTGTTCCCAGAAGAGGATATCACATTGTATCCTGATGAATCCATTAACATCTGCAAATATGGCTGTGCATTTTAAGAGGAATAAGTCTGCTGGTAGATGGATGATTGGCTAATATTGTTTCTATCTCCAAAGATGATTTTGTTTTGCTACGTATAAGTACTATGCTAAGTATGTAACATTTTTTAAGCCTTGTGAGAGCATCCAGATATTAAAGTTTTGTGTTTCCCAGTGGATATTGGTCTAGCCTTGGCAAGGCAGCAATTGATTTCCAAATATGGACACAGTCTTACATTGTTCACAAAACTCCAGCCAATGACAATAAATGCTATTGCTCTCTCTGCTCTTGCTGAATCTGGTTGGAAGTACAGCAAAAACATATTCTCCAATGAGGAAAACCTTCTGTGCAATTCCCCCCCCCCCCCCCCTGTACTGATTAGTCCTAACCATTTTGAGGCCAGACTTATCTGCACAGAGAACCTGGTGAACTGGTGAGATCAGGATGGTCTCATGACGTCAGTGTTCCTTACCAAGCTTCCTTTGGCCGGTCCAGGGTCCTCAGAGTCTGTAGAGCGGGTGATGGACCAGGTGGAGAAGTACATAATGACGCGCCTGTACAAGAGCGTGTTCTGCCCGGAGACGACTGACGACGAGAAAAAGGACCTGGCCACGCAGCACAGGATAAGGTCAGCCAATGAAAAATCATCACGGCATCCCCACTTGTAGGGGTGTGAGTCTCTCTGTGTTTCCCGATTTGATTACATTTTGATTCCCGGGGTCAAGATTCAATTAAGAATCGACCAATTAATTTCCTGATTTTGGGGGTTTGACTTGATTTCCCTGATGTTGTTTGCTGTACAGCTCTTAGTTGTATAGTGTCATGATTTTAATGTGTGCGTGCGTGTGTGTGTGTGTGTGTGCGTGTGTGCCTGTGTGCGTGTGCGTGTGTGTGTGTGTGTGTCTTTCCCAGAGCTTTGCACTGGGTGAACATTGAAATGCTGTGCGTGTCCATGGATGAGGAGATCCCTGAAGTGTCGGACAATGTCGTCAAAGCAATAACAGGTCGGTCACCCGTCTCATTAGCAAGTCACTCAACGGTGAACCATGGTGTTCGGATTTCCTGAGGCTGAAATGTATACATATTGTTAGGATATTGCTGCAGTCATGGCCTTACAGATGGCCTTTTTCCTAGTTTCCTAGTGTATTGTTTTGCTCGACACACATTGTGTTTGGCATGATTTATGAAAACAGCGTTCAAACCTGAAGAGCATGTTGCATGTATTTAGCATAGCACGCCATTGTGTTCGTAACATTGTAGTTGCTAACTGAGTTGCCTTTTTGAATGCACATCCCACGGCGTCACCCCCTCTGGCCGTCTGCAGTATTGCCCACAGACCCCTCTCCTGCCTAACTTAACCCCCTTCCTCCCCCCCCCCAGACGTGATTGAGATGGACTCCAAGCGGGTGCCGCGCGACAAGCTGGCGTGCATCACGCAGTGCAGCAAGCACATCTTCACCGCCATCAAGATCACCAAGAAGGAGCCGGCGTCGGCCGACGACTTCCTGCCGGCGCTCATCTACATCGTGCTGAAGGCCAACCCGCCGCGCCTGCAGTCCAACATCCAGTACATCACGCGCTTCTGCAACCCCAGCCGCCTGATGACCGGCGAGGACGGATACTACTTCACCAACCTGGTCGGTGTGACGTTGGCGGCCACTGTGGTTCTGAGTAATGATAATGATAATGATGATGATAATGATGCCCAACTGATGGAATGATGATTGCATTGTGCACATGCCAGAAATGACAATATGTAATGCAGTATGTAATGCAGTATGTAATGCAGCTGCTTGGGGGCGGGCTACTGTTGTGAGGTTCTCTGGTGTAATGGAGGGGCTTTTTACCCCGGGCTCACCGAACCGTTCTCTCTCTGTGTGTCGTCTGTCGCTGCAGTGCTGCGCCGTGGCCTTCATCGAGAAGCTGGACGCCCAGTCCCTCAACCTGTCCCCGGAGGAGTTCGAGCTCTACATGTCCGGCCAGGCGTCGCCCCGGCGACCCACCGAGGACGACGGCAGCGGCGGCGGCGGCTGGGCCCTGGAGGCCGGCGGCCCCGGGTCCCAGGGCCCCAACGCCACCTCCTCCACCTCCACCGCCGCCACCAACCCCGCGCTGGCCCAGCTGCACCACAACCTGGAGCTGCTCTCCGGCCTGAGCGCCCGGCAGGACCGGCTGGTGGAGGCGGCGCGCGGCCTGCAGGAGGAGCTGGTCACCTGGGAGGAGGGCGTGCGGCGCGAGGTGCAGGACATCCTGGAGCGGTACCCGCTGGAGGTCCGCCCGCCGCCCGCCTCCGCCATCGACACGGAGAACGCCGAGACGGACCGGCTGCCGCCGCCGCTCACGCCCCAGGTGTTCGCCGGCTAGGGGGGGGGGACACCAGGCGGGGGGGGAGGGGGGGGCAGAAGGGGAGGGGGGGAGGAGGAGCTGTTTCATGAATTTCACTGGTACAACTAACGGGAATTTCATTGGTAAACAGGTATTGCTTGAAAAAAACAAAAAACTAAAACACTAATGTTATTGTTTTTAGGTTTTTGGTTGTTTTTTTTACAAATTAATAGGAATACCTCGTAGAAGTAACAAACCAATCGTCAATCAATCAAACTTTATTTGTAGAGCTTTGTGTCTCTTTTATTCCTAGAGAAAGAGCTTGTCCTGCAAAACAGCAATACAAAGTGCTTCACTAGGGAAACAACGCGATGAGAAATAAGCAATTCACGAAAGGCTCAAAATCTGCACCACAGATACATTTGAGAGGCAGAGTTGAACAAAGACGCAATATTACTTATTTTGTTATTTCGATTTTAATCTGAAGTGTACTCCTCATGTGACTTTTTAGAAGAGCTGGAAGTTCTTCACATATTAGCTTCTGAAATCTCTCCCCACACGGGGAGAGAAAGCACCATCTGGGTTTGCTTATTCACGTCTGATTTATTTAACAATTGACCTGAGTCAGGTCACGAATGACGGATCAGTTTGCTCAAGGCATGGCAATTTCTTTTTATGCTTTTATTGTTTTAATACACTATTTTTCACCGCTTATTAAAGTGATTTGTTGTTGTAAGATAAGCTAAAACCTCGCGGGGTAAACTCCAGATATCCCAGCTTGTGTTTGGTGATGAATCTGTCCACGGCGGCCCCACACGCGGGCGCAGCCCTGGGCTGTTGAAAAACATCCAGCCAGTCAAGTGAAACAACTGCTTTGTGAGGTTGTGGCTCTCTTCACTCCGCTTGGCAGGAAACACTCCTCTGCTTTTCTGTTCCTCTTTTTAACATCGATCTTCCGTCAATTTAGCACAAAACCCTGTTGACCGCTTCGTCGAGGGCTACGCTGACCTCAGGCGTGGCACACACCACGGCACTCCCTGCTCGGTCATTAGCTGAGACTCACCCCCCCCCCCCCCCCCCCCCCCCTCCCCCCCAAGCACTGATTGGTACTGTACATGGAGAGGCTTTCAAGGGGCTCGACGACTTGATGTGCAGAGAGATGCAGGATGTGAACCCGACCTGGGTGGTCTCACCAGGCTAGAGAAAGCCCACTGATTCAATGCTGGCGCTGCGCTAATGTTGCTTAACACTCAGACCTGCGTTGTTAGTGTCAGTCAGTCAGTCAGTCATCATTTGATGTTCAGACTCCACCACTGTTGCGTCACGTCATCTGGGAGTGCCACAGCAGAGGTGTGTCACCTTGTGATCTCTGAATGCGTCTGCATGTAAAGTCATGTCGAGGCATTCTATCAGTCACTTTGTCCTCCCAACAATTCAGTCATTGTTTTCCTTTTTGTTTGTTGTATTTGTTCTTTTTTTAAAAAATTGGAATGAGCATTACTAAGCCACTGTCGATGTAACAACAAGTCTGGACACTACATTGATGGGAAATAATACTAAAGTATGGAAAGCGTTACACCAGACAGAACTACAGAGAGTACTAGAGGGTACTTTGAAGAAACTACAGTAGTCTAGACCATGTTTTTTTGTGCTTCCGCAGCGCCTGTGGAAGTCGAAAGGGAAATATGTATTTTTGTGCTGCTATGACAGTCAAACTAAAAAGCTGCTTTCCAGTTCACTTATCAATGCTGCATTGAACTGGGGCTGCTGGGGACACCACTCTACTGTATGGCATTGGTGTTCAGGCAGGTGGACGGGCCTTTCCAGATGCATCCCTCCCAGTGTCCATAGTCCTCATTATAATGTGCTAAACCAAATGTATTCTGGGTTCAAGCGTCTATGTTGTAAATCCTGGGTTTTCCATTTGCGTTTACTGGGTCAATAACATTTTCTTCCAATTTTCATTTAAAAATCATAACATTCAAATTTGTAAATTTCAAATAGCGTTCCGTTAGGCAAGAGATTGATGGGAAGGCACAGGGGCAAAGGTAACGGCACAGTGAGCCATTCAGTGATCAACTTCCCACGTGCTACAGTTAATTGTACTGCAATCCCGTTTATTAGCTTCAAAATCAAAAATACTTGAGTTGTACATAAGTGACCAAAGGTTGATAAATAAATTAATGCTATTTTAGTGGTTGTAAATGGTGTAAAAATGTATAATGATGCTGTATTTTTGGGTGCATTGATTCCTGTTATGGGTTAAAGTCATGTGTATACATTTTTGGGTGAAGAAATTAAAAATTCTATAAAAACCTGATTTAAAGTGCATGTCTATCATGAGCTCCCTACTGATCCCCCTGCGATTAGAAGTGTGCTGCTGGGATTACTAATGATAATAATAATAATAATAATATGGCAGTTTTAAAATGTATACACTATACACATATAAGGATGTGGGGTTGAGAGCATTCGGTCCGTTCAGTGTAGTAACTTACTGTGTGTTCACAGTGTACTGATTCCTCTTGTCCAATAAAGAAGGTTTGAGTGTCTCAATGCAGTTAGCCTTATTTTTTTTTTCCAACTGCACCAAGGGCATCTAAAAATGGCTCCTTTACTTCCTCTGTGGCTCTCCTGATTTAGCATTTGGGCCATTTCTTTTTCAAAGATCAACCATCGGCTGTAGCTGCTTCTCTCGCGGTGCACCCCTGCATTGCAACATACGCCACTTTTTTTTGTACATGTATTTCGCATTGGTATACAAAAATATATTTTCCAATGAATAGGTGGTCTATGAACACACACCTCATAATGCACCAACATTAGATGACTGAGCTGTGGGGGAAATAAACCCACTTGAACTTGATAGAGGCATTACATACTCTACTTTCTATCTCCAACTCCCAGGTGAGGAATACATGAGGTGTGGAAGCCATTATTCTAAACAATGTACACCATGCCAAATACAACTAGAAACACCACCTAGTGCATGACCTGTGTTTGGCACTTTCACTGTTTCAATTGCATTGTTTAATTACTCTTTAAGCAACTGACCAATGGTAGCGTCATATTTTCTTCACACAAACTCAATGTTTAATTTCTGATAATATTTAACATTTTAAACAAATGAGAAAGTGTGTAGCCCAAACTGCTCCCCCTAACTTTAGCCAGGCTCAAGCTACACTCAAAAGGCCTGTTACTACTTTACACACTGCCATTTCAGTGCTTCCCCATTAGATGTTTGAAATAGGGTGTACTTTGTTTTATTTCACCATCATTTAAGACGAATAAGTAAAATAAGCCATTTTGATTTTGAGATGTAGCCAAGTCCTAATGCCAAATATGAATATAAAATGTGTGGGTAGCCTACATACAAATCTGGGTAAACAAGTAGGCCAACATGTTTCACTTACTATTGGTGAAAGAACATCCTTATCCTTGTATCTCGACATACATTTTATTGTATGTTGTTTTTGAAAAACTCGTCACTTGAAATGGGAACTAGTGTATTTATATATAATAATAACTATAATAACTAATACTAACTATAATAATCAATTTCAATATGAGTCAAACATATAATACATAGGCCTATCTACTTTGAAGCTGTTGATGAAAATATTTTATTTTACACCTCCTGTGGACAATAAAATTATATTGCATTGTCAACTTCAATGTTGTTTTGACACGGCAATAGAAAAGCACGCTGCGTCTCTTCCGAGCCTTTGTTTTGAAGGCTATGGTTTGAAACCGGAAGCCGTATCGGTATCATGTGTTTGTAGCTTCACCCAGCGGCAGCCGTTCATGTTGATAATGAGAGTGGTGGTGCGGCTGTTGGATACGGCTGTATGAGAAGCAAACTCGAGAAACATCACAAAGCTTTAGATAAAGCGGTGTGTTCATGCCACGCTATTCAGCTCCACAACGCATGTTTGAGTGATCCTAACTGAGCGCTACAGCTGCAGAGCCCCCGGAGCCCCGGACTGCTCCCCGTAAGGTAACCTAGCTACCAGCTAGTGTCATCACTTCTGAGGTAAGGCTTCAACCATGGATGTCACGTCCAGCACACATTATTGTGTGTTGTGCTCATGCACCGTAAATTCATGATAAATACCATTTAAATCTCTCTTTTTTTAATTGGGGGAACTGGCATCTCGTCAATGCTTGGTTCGGAACCACTAACCAACAACAGATGATGCTGGGGCCTATCCCTTTATTAATGTACAAATCGGCTTAAAGAAATTGGCCCTTCGTCCTAATAATGAGTAGAAAACAGTATGTTCTTGCAGACATTGGAGCCGTAGGCTATTTACTTTTTATATTCGTTAGTCACACACACTGACTCAAATGCCTTGAGCTTTTCAAATGGTTTTGGGCTAATATTTCATCTGGCTGATGTTTGCAATGTACATCTGTTATGTATATGCACATGTGGCTGTGAAGTCTCACCTGTTTTCATTTATTTTTCCCCCCTCCATTGAGAAGAACTTACAGTGGCTGAAATGGATGAACAAAGCGTTGAGGTGTGTATAAATGCATTGCTTTTTGTTGTCTTTGATCACTGTTGAATACAATTAATATTTATTATCTTAGTATTGACTGAAAGAATGATAAGATAAAGTATAGTGTCTTTCAACATCAATTGTGAAAGAAATGCAATACCTTTGAAAATATGTTATACCCTTTTAAAATCTCTCAGCACAGTTTATTTTATTGTGTACTATTACTGTCAGTGTAATTATTAGGCCGACATATTGCAAACCTCTTACAAATTTCAAAAGCCTCACAATATGAAATATGTTACAAAGTTAAGAAAATACATGAAACAGGTACATTTTCACATCAAACAGAACTACCCTGTATGTTTTTTCAAGTCAAGTAAACTTTATTGTCAGTATCCGTGAATGTACAGGCCATACACAAGAACCGAAATGCCGTTTCCCTCAATCCCTGGTGCAAGACAGCATGCAATTTAAATAATGTTAATGTTAAGTTATTTTAATAATTTAGCAAAGCGCTAATTCCAAATGGTTGAATGCCGCATTATGGTAAATGCAAACATGTAGGAAAATGACTGCATGTGAAGTTCTGCACATTTCGTTTTATTTTCAGAATGTGCTAAATGCATGCCCAGAGGTGGCAGTAGAGTAACATCTAAGTTCAGTCTGACATTTGCAGCTGCAATGATTTGTCAGCCAAAACTGTATGTGCACACTGCCCCCAACACCCAACGTTAGAAGTTGGCCAACACAGAATCTGAAATACCACCAACATGCATGGCACACTGGCCTGATGTTAATGTTTGTTAAGAAGCCTTTCACATAGTAAGCGTCGTATGCCAAGCTTGTTTGTGGCAAACACGTGAAATACACAAACATAGAACAAAAATGATTTCCAGAATGTAGTGCCTGGTGTTTCCCCATTGGAACGGGCCTTTTTAAGAAGACATCAGGATGAATGCTTCATTGAGAGGACATGAAGGTACAGCTCTTTTTTTCCCCCACGTGTGTCCTTCAGAGTATCGCAGAGGTGTTCCGATGCTTCATCTGCATGGAGAAGCTGAGAGACGCCCGGCTGTGCCCCCACTGCTCCAAGCTCTGCTGCTTCAGCTGCATACGGGTGAGCACACCGGCCAGCCTCGCTGGGCCGCGTGTCGGGGCGGTCCAACACACAAAGAGCTCTCGGCTTCGGTGGACACGCGCGGTCACGTGTGGTCCGCTTCCGGGAGACCGTGTCTTTCTGACACCTGCTGTTTTGAGATGCCGCCGCGCCAACGCACTTCTTCTTGTTGTTATTATCATCAGATTCATTTACGATGACATATAATGTGATGGTGCTTTATTCACCGCTGATGGGAAGTGTGGGTGTCACAGCGAAAAGAAGGAATAAACCGAAAAAAGATGGTAGAAGTTCAAGGTAGCGTACAGGAAGGGATAGGGTGGTCGTGATTCAAATTGTCACGTCACCGTTGCCGTAGTATTTTTGCACGAGAGGTCGTTAAAAATTTATTTTACTCGGTAACCTTTTGTAAGTCCCTCATGAATGTAAAGCATCTATTCTGCTATACATTACTCATGTATTTCAATGCAAACTGGCCCCTAAGGTGTGTGTCCTCTTTCTATTGGACAGCGTTGGCTGACGGAACAGAGGGCCCAATGTCCGCACTGCAGGTGAGCTCCAGTCCGCCAACGGGAAGAGTCCATGTTTAAGTGAGCCCTGAATGAACATGAAATCCAAAATGGCGTGTTCGCACAGAACCAAGTGACCCGCCTCTCCCAGCCTTAGCTGGGAGCTGGCGGTACTCGGTACCCACGAGCCTGCGGGCGGCATGCAGTGTACACGCGGCGTTCAGGTGATGGATGGGCTGAGCTTGTGCGTTGGGAGTGCGGGGCGTCCTGACAGCGCCTGGTCTGTGCCCGGTCCCCCTCCTAACGACGCTGTCTGTCTGGTCCCCCAGGGCTCCGCTGCAGCTCCGGGAGCTGGTGAACTGCCGCTGGGCCGAGGAGGTGACCCAGCAGCTAGACACTCTCCAGCTCTGCAACCTCTCCAAGCACGAGGAGAACGACAAGGACAAGTGAGCGCCTCCCACCCTCACACCCACCCATCCACCCACCCACCCTCTCTCACTCCACCCACCCACCCACCCTCTCTCACTCCACCCACCCACCCACCCTCTCTCACCCTCCTTCCCACTTTACTCCCCTCGTGGCTCGGCTGGAAAGTGCATTGCAGCTTTCAGAAAGCAAACAGCTTTTTTTATTTATTTTTAAAGCCAAGACAATTTGGTTATTTGCAGGTTGGCACACCCCTGTGGTGCGACGTAAGCCAAAAAAACTACTAAAGTGCTGGAATTTTCCATGCAATCCTTTCACTTCCCTCATAAAGTGGATGTGGACGTAAAAGTTTCCACAGCCCGTAATGATTGTTCACCTTGAGGTTTCTCCCGTCCAGGTGTGAAAACCACCACGAGAAGCTCAGCGTGTTCTGCTGGACCTGTAAGAAGTGCATCTGCCACCAGTGTGCTCTTTGGGGAGGCATGGTAAGAGACGCACGCACTAAACACACTAAGCACTTCCATCGACAGCATTGTGAACTCGAGCAGCAACCAGAGAAGTTGCAACTTAGTGCACCTCTTGAACTGTCATTCAAACAGCTAGCAAACATTTCATAAGACATTTGCAGCCTGTTTTGCTAAATGTCATGAAGAAAAGCCGGCTTGTTGGGATGAAATTGGATGATAGGTTGGATGCACGTAGCAACTGGTGAGGACAAACGTGGGTTGTCTGAAGTGGTTGGTGTCATGTGACATACTGACATGCACGCTGACATTCACAACCAGTTCACGAAAAGGTAGTGTTCACCTTGTCCCTTCAAATTAGTGACTCATTTCTTGTTGAAGCTGCTGTAGGTAAGATTTGACAGTTGTAAAGAGAGAGAGCAGAACGGGGCCAGACTAAACAACACAATAAGGCATCCCCTACATTTCTCCCACCATTTGGATGTGTTGTATTCACAAACCTTTGATTGAGGGAAAGGTTGAAATCTCATGGCTCATAAAGAGCCAGTCTACTTGAAATGATTATTCTCGCAGAGCCTTTAGCCCCGTGTCCACGACAGGCTCCGAAAGACCTCCATATCGCCGTGGCCATCCCTCCAGAGCCCGGAGTGATGTCAGAGCCCAGCCTGGTGTCAGAGCCCAGACTGATGTCAGAGCCCAGACTGATGTCAGAGCCCGGACCACAGTAGTGTCAGACTGGACTAGTTTCAGAACCCAGGGACCAGTGTCAGAGCCCGGACCAGTGTCAGAGTCCGGACCACAGTAGTGTCAGACTGGACTAGTGTCAGAACCCAGGGTCCAGTGTCAGAACCCAGGGTCCAGTGTCAGAACCCAGGGTCCAGTGTCAGAGCCCAGACCAGTGTCAGAACCCGGACCAGTGTCAGAGTCTAGACCACAGTAGTGTCAGACCAGACGAGTGTCAGAGCCCAGACTAGTCTCAGCCCGGCCTAGTGTCAAAGCCCGGCCTAGGGTCAGAGCCCAGGGACCAGTGTCAGAGCCCAGACTGGTGTCAGAACCCAGACTGGTGTCAGCTTGCTTTAGCGCTCAGCTGCCGACAGCACAGATTAAGCCGACCCTATTGTCTAGACAGGCAGTCTCAAACGCCCAACCGAGCCCTGGAGCTGACGCCAACACTCGTAATGGACGCGCGGCTTTTCACTGGCTAATGGCTGCTGGATGGCTGTGGCCTTTCTAACAAATTGCACTCGAATTATGCTCTCACATTTTACCTACAGCATTGTTTGAAATAGCCATTCTTCTTTTTTTTGTGTTAAATAGGCTTACTTACTGTACCACCTTGCAGGGCGTTAATTTATGCATTCATCTGTTATACAATAAATGAATCATTGAGACCTTTCTCTGGTTTCGTCTTACCACTTTATTTCTTTTCTATTCTATTCTATTCCGTTATTCCCACCGCACCACAAATATATTTATTATTCATCCCCCCACAGATTCGCCGAACACAAAAATACAACTCAATTCTAGTATTTTAAACTTGGTGGTTAATCACAGCCTTGTTATGTGATTCACTTGATGTGAAACATTTACAGCCGGCCCTCATTTTGACTCTCTAATTTGATTTCCCTATTTGTGTCACCCGCGCATTCATCTCCATCTCAAGCGGAGCAGCGGTGACATGCAATTCCCGTCGGCGTTAATTAGCCCGCTGGATCTCCCATCTTTTAGGTTGTTTTCCCCCTCCTCCTCCTCCTCCTCCTTCCATTTGGATTCCCATCCAATGGACGCTGAAAGTGACTGAATGTGTTGTGTGTCCCCGACCCCCCCCCATCCCATCCCCCCCCCCTCCACCCCACACCTGCAGCATGGCGGCCACACCTTCAAGCCCCTGGTGGAGATCTACGAGCAGCACGTGACCAAGGTCAACGAGGAGGTGGCCAAGCTGCGGCGGCGACTCATGGAGCTCATCAGCCTGGTGCAGGAAGTGGTAAACACGCCCCCCCCCCCCCCCCCCACCGCGGCCAACACCCTTTTAAATGCATCTGTGCTGCTGCTGCGACGATTATGACCTGTAGCGCTCCCCGGTATGAACGACCTGGAGAAAGAACGATGCAGAAATAAGAGCTGTACTCCACAAGTGCAACTGGTCGTGTAAACCAATGATAATTGCTTGCGTACAGTTAAACAATCGCACGCTACAGCGTTCAGTCAGTGGCAGGGAACCGAATGTGGTCTACGTGCGGTTTAGGTGTGTGGTTTTTATGTGGGTGGTGCGTTCTAGTGGGTGTGTTGTTTAGTGTGGGTGGTGTGTTGTACTGGGTGTGTGTGTGTGTGTTACAGTGTCCGTGTTGTAGAGGGTGTGTGGGAGGAAGGGGTGTGTGTGTGTGTGTGCTGGGGGAGAAGCTGTTCTCAGTCTTGCGGCGAGAGCCTGCATTGTCCTGCATGGCCTGTCCAAGGTCAGCAGTTGGACCAGGTGGTGGGCAGGGCGCGGCCCGGCCCTGACATGGGGGGCCCTGGTCCTCCAGCAGCCAGCAGCCGTGACCCAGAGATGCTCTGGGTGCCGTCCGGGTGACTCCTCTGCAGCGCTGTGTTGTGCATCGCGGCGCGGCTGCCACGCCTCCCCGTGACGCAGTGGGTCGGCATACTCTCCGGGGTGCGTCGGCGAGGGTTCACGAGAAGGTTGAGCACCAGTCTGGCTCTCCTGAGGTTCCTCAGGAGGCAGAGGTGTTGTGTTGTGCCTCCCCAATTACAGTGGAGGTGTGTGCGTGTGGCCCAGGAGAAATCCTCAGTGTCTTCCTCGTTCGTCTCTGTTTTAACTTCACACGCAGCGGCCCAGGATGCCGCGTGTAGTTCAGACAGTGGCCTCTAGATGGAGGTGTGGTATTATTGATCCTTTGTACCGTGGCATGCCTGGGTGAATGCTTGATTCTGATTGGATGGCGGTGTGTTGATTAACTTTCCATGCCTATAGACATAGGCTGTCCTATGGGATTTAAAGGAGATCTTTTTCCAAGAAAGCTTTTGTTTTATTTATTCAGCTCTCAGCCTCGTCTTATGGATAGTCTCGGGAAGTCATCGAAACCAAGTGAAAGTTATGATATAAAGCACAAATTCTCAGTAATTAAGGTAAAACTTTTACATTCATTGGTTGTAACATGTAACGGTACATATCTCCCCTCGTCAAAGAATATGAACCCATTTGATATGATTTGACTGAAATTACCGATGGAAAAATGTTCAGTCGGGATGTACCATGGGAAAATCCTGAGTGGGCCCTTACTGCCCAGGCCTATGACACAGCCATAGCAGCAGTCCTACTGCTGTTGTAGATCAATGCTCAAAGCCAAACATTACACCTGTCAACACCCGTCCTTGTTAACGTTGTGTTGCTGGTCAGTCAGCGGCTGCCTGCTCACTGACCGGCGGGCCCGTAACCCCGCTCACAAAGTGAAACCGTGTTGTTTAATGAGATTAGGTAGCGTCAGAGCAGTACAGCTCGTCGACCCGGTGTGGTCCGACACCGCTGTGTTCAGAGTTCTGTGGTACCGGTGGGCATCCACGACACCGTGTGAGGCACAGACGCAGACGTGGCCAGGAGATTTTAATTGAATGACATTTCATTCACGGTAGCTCCCGAAGAACGGCGAGGGAGCACTACGATGAGCACAGCACGCCGGCACCCTCTCCGCCAGCTTTTTACTCCAAAATGTGAAGGGCACCTTATTTTGTCCTCGGTTGCCCAGGCTCCTTGTAAAAGGGTAAAAGGCTAAAGGGGCATTTAGCAGACGCTTATGTCCAAAGCGACTTACAATCAGTACATTTGTGAGGGTTTGACATGTGGACAGTTGGAGGAGGGGGGGGGGGGGCGATCAAGGGGATCGAACCGCCGACCCTACGGTTAGTGGACGACCCGCTCTGTCCACCCGCTCTACCCACACTGAGCCACTGCCGCCCCACCTCGTCCGTTTAAAGAGAAGAGTTTAAACCACGCGTGGTCAGTGAGGCCTGTCTGCCCGTCGCCCCCCCCTCAGGAGAGGAACGTGGAGGCGGTGAGGGGCGCCAAGGACGAGCGGGTGCGCGAGATCCGCAACGCCGTGGAGATGATGATCGCCCGGCTGGACAACCAGCTGAAGAACAAGCTCATCACCCTCATGGGTAAGGCCGCACGGCTGCGCTGTGTAATCTACACGCACACACGCACAATCACACACGCACACACACACACCACACCCTCTCCTGGGTTATTTTAAAACCCTTCTCTGTTGCCTGGTGATGCCGGAGCCTCTGCCAAAGTCGCGTTGAGCTTCACGGTGTTTGAGAGCAGCGAGTGGGGGGATCGCTGCACGTCATCTCCAGTGGCACTAATGAAGGCCTACCCGAAGCCCCCTCCTCCTGTCCGCGCACACGAAAACATGCACAAACGCAATAGCACGTCTTCACAATTTGTGGGCACGCAGGTGCTAATGCCTACCAGCCCACGGTCTTGTCTGACATTTAAATGGCGAAGCGATTCAAAGTGTTCCGTGTCTCCCAGTGTTTAACCAGACCCGCGTCTTCTTCTTCCACCAGGCCAGAAGACCTCCCTGACACAGGAGACGGAGTTGCTGGAGTCCCTCCTACAAGAAGTGGAACATCAGGTTTGTTATTCCCTGTTCGCTTATCCCTCCAAAAAAAATAAGTGCATCCACTTGTAATTAGCCAGACAGTGCTAGCAATGTCACTGTGATAAACTCACACGCGCACACACACACACACACACGGATCATCATAGAAATATTCAATCACAAATGTCCTGACCGAGGAATTGATTCATTATTTCTGCAATCTCAGAAACCATCTGGCTTGGTTGAGGGGTTGTCATGGTGACCCGATAAACAAATATTCTACACACACAATTATTGAGTCCCCTCAAATGGTGGCAAGTGTACATGGATCCGGCTCTCTTTACTGAATTATTTCCTTCTTTTTATTGTGTGTTTTCTCTATGGTTTTTGAAGGACCATAACTAACAGTGTGTGAGAATATCCCTTGTGCACTGTGTGAGCAGGCTGGCCCTTGACTTATTGTACAGCTGGTGAGAGCTGGCAGGTAGGCTGACCTCCCAAAATGGATGTTGTTACGATGACGGGCCTGTCCTCGCTGTGTGTTCTGAACAGCTCCACTCCTGCAGTAAGAGCGAGCTGATCTCCAAAAGCCCAGAGATCCTGCTCATGTTTCAGCAGGTCCACCGCAAGCCCATGCAGTCCTTCGTCACCACCCCAGTGCCACCAGACTTCACCAGGTATGCACGTATCGACGATACAGAGGTCATTTACCTGTTGCAATTTGTTCTACAGTTTTTAATCGGCAATTAAGAACTTGACTCAAACCGCTAGCATTGCCTAGCTTAGCATTTGATGTGCGAGGTCAACGGGCTTCTTGTCACCAGCATTGATGGACAGCGATGAAAGACTAATTTTAGCTATTCAACAACAATGTAACATGTAATGACGTAACATTTGGATCAAGTGACGATCATGCTTCTGGTGACAGGGTTCGATGCTTCAGTCAATACATGATGTACGCTCAATAGGGGCCAAGTCACTATTAGTAATTATCTGCATCACTGGGAGACACTGTGTCGAACATTGTGCCAAACATTGTGCAAAATGACTCACTTTTGAGTTGCATATTTATAGTATGGCAGAAAACACGTAAGTAGTGTGAGAGCAGGCAAAACACATCACAGATTCACAATGTTTGTCCGCCTAAACACGGTTCTACATGAGATAGGACAACGTCAGGAGCACAGACAGACAGACAGAAATACTTTAATGATGCCTGAGGGTAATTGCATTGTGCGTCAGTTTGGTACAGACACAATTGTATGACGCTGTACCAGGTGAGTTCTAACCTGAAAGTGTTGTTTGAGTTGTGAACCGCATGCATACCCAGACCACATATTGAATTTTTATAGGTGTGACTCTCCAGTCAAGTCCTTGTTGAGCATTCATGTGATCATTAACACACTAGGTTGTTGGCCTAAAATGGCTCTTGTGCGAATTGTGGTGGATGTAGTTTATTTTTCGAGTAAGCTCACACAATTGTGTTTTGGTTGTTGTTATTGACTCTGATCAGCTGCGAATGAGAGCTGTTGTATGTCAGCGTGTGTTTAGATGAGGCAGAAACGCTTTTCATCTCTCCACAGCGAGCTGGTCCCTGCGTACGACTCCAGCACATTCGTTCTCGCCAACTTCAGGTGAGTCATGCATTTCATATTTTCTTTTTCTTTTTATTCCATTGTCAGATCAATCAGCCTCTTGTTTAATTACAGTCGCTTTGACCGAGTACCATTTTAGACAGTTCTTGAAATTATTTACTTCCATTTCTCAAATATGTGGAATCGTTTTTAGGGGTTGTCAACATATGAAGTTTCAAATGCAGCAAATGTTGAATGACATTCAGAAAAGAAAATCCTGAACTATATTTGGCGAGATCAGTGTTTTTTTCAGAATTGCATGTGTTTCCTTGGTAACAAGGAAACCAACATTAATATGGACTCCATACACAGGGCTGAGATGGTCAGGATAGTCCTCCATGTCCCTCCCAACTTACTCTGGCAGGCCATGAGTACTGCTTGTTCGCAGTACTAGAACCATGGTGCTGAGGGGGCATAGATACCCTGTACACAGTACTAGAACCATGGTGCTGACCATAGATACCCTGTACACAGGACTAGAACCATGGTGCTGACCATAGATGCCCTATACACATTACTAGAACCATGGTGCTGACCATAGATACCCTGTACACAGTACTAGAACCATGGTGCTGAGGGGTCATAGATACCCTGTACACAGTACTAGAACCATGGTGCTGACTATAGATACCCTGTACACAGTACTAGAACCATGGTGCTGACCATAGATACCCTGTACACAGTACTAGAACCATGGTGCTGATGGGCCATAGATACCCTGTACACAGTACTAGAACCATGGTGCTGACCATAGATACCCTGTACACAGGACTAGAACCATGGTGCTGACCATAGATGCCCTATACACAGTACTAGAACCATGGTGCTGACCATAGATACCCTGTACACAGTACTAGAACCATGGTGGTGACCATAGATACCCTGTACACAGTACTAGAACCATGGTGCTGACCATAGATACCCTGTACACAGTACTAGAACCATGGTGCTGAGGGGCCATAAATACCCTGTACACAGTACTAGAACCATGGTGCTGAGGGGCCATAGATACCCTGTACACAGGACTAGAACCATGGTGCTGAGGGGTCATAGATACCCTGTACATAGTACTAGAACCATGGTGCTGACCATAGATACCCTGTACACAGTACTAGAACCATGGTGCTGACCATAGATACCCTGTACACAGTACTAGAACCATGGTGCTGACCATAGATACCCTTTACACAGTACTAGAACCATGGTGCTGACTATAGATACCCTGTACACAGGACTAGAACCATGGTGCTGACCATAGATACCCTGTACACAGTAAGAACCATGGTGCTGACCATAGATACCCTCTACACAGTACTAGAACCATGGTGCTGACCATAGATACCCTGTACACAGTACTAGAACCATGGTTCTGATGGATCACAGAGACCCTGTAAGCGGTATCAGAGCCACGGTGCCGCTGACACCAGACCAAGGCAGCACAGAGTTTATTAACACATTGTCATTTTACCTGCCAGGGATGAAAAATCTACCGGCCAAGCAGTAGTATGCTAATAGGCAATATGTAACCCTGCATGTTTTCACCTGCCAAATAGTCCACTCTCTACGCCATTGGCTGGAGACAGGTGTTCATTGTAGGGTGTTGCAGGGTAACACCCTTGTCCCTCCACACCACAGCCCCGGGTCACACTTTCAATACAACACGCTCTCCCCGGGCAGCGCTTTCTATTGGGTCTTTTTTGGGGTCTGTTAAGGGGAGCCGTTGCAAGTCCAACTGTTCATCTGGCTGCAGATGTTAATGGCTCTGTAAGGCATTTTGTCAAAGGAGCCTGGGAGAAGGTTAATTCTATTAAAGCTGAAACCCTATCATATTGTAATTATTAATAGATCTTTCCCTAAGGAACTTAATGTAATCTGGTCTAACTTTAGAGGTCTAGGGCTCTATAATGGACACAGGGACACCCAAAGTTATGTGCAGGCACATTATGCTTGATTGGGGATATGGATCATTCCTAAATTAAATTGTTGCCATATATTTTTTTCTGTCAGCTGAGAAATGAAACGTATCTTCTGACTGCTGGCAGTCAACCAATGAGCTGTTACCTTATCGATACTGATGCTGTGTCTGACTTTTAAAAGTTGGCAGTAACTTGCACATTGTCTGCCTGTTACAACTGATTGTGTGTGCGTGTGCGTGCGTGTGTGTGTGTGTGCAGCACCCTGAGGCAGAGGGCTGACCCTGTGTACAGCCCTCCCCTTCAGATCTCTGGACTGTGCTGGAGGTTAAAAGTGTATCCCGTGAGTATAGCATTCGGCGTCCGTGTGTGGGAGCGACTGAGCGGCCCTCTCCCTGGTGGATGTTTGTTTGTGCGTGCGCTTGCTTGATTGTGTGTGAATGCCCATTTATTACTAATGGAAAACATTTGTAAAAAGTGCGTGTGAGTGTGTGTGTGTGTGAGTGTGCATGTGTGTGTGTGCGTGTGCGTGTGTGTGTGTGTGTGTGTGCGTGTGTGTGCGTGCGTGCGCGTGCGTGCGTGTGCGTGCGTGCGCGTGCGTGTGTGTGTGTGTGCGTGCGTGTGCGTGTGTGAGTGTGCATGTGTGTGCGTGTGTGTGTGTGTGTGTGCTCGTGCGTGCTCCTCCACTGAAAACCCCCGTCCTGTGAAGGTGAGTGGGGTGCGTGAGGAGCTTCAGACGCAGCAGCAGCAGCAGCAGGATCTGTGGAGCGCTGCGCTGCTCTCCAGGTCGTGCCTGCGTCAGTCCTCCCCTCTCCCGCTCTCATGTGTGGCTCGTGTTTCCTCCAGGACGGCAACGGCGTGGTCCGTGGCAACTACCTGTCGGTCTTCCTGGAGCTGTCAGCCGGACTGCCTGAGACGTCTAAGTATGTGACGTGTATCTGTCCGGTTCGGTCGAGCAGGCGGTCCGCACAAAAACTGTGTTTTTTTTTTCGGTCACTCTGAACAGAGCTTTCAGAAAACCCTTTCAAAGGGAGATTTTTTTAATTCTGGTTTGTGTGCTTGCGTGGTGATTAGCAATTGGTCATGTTTGCCAGGGTTTGTTCACGGTATTATAGTTACTATAAAACAATGCTATATAATAAAGGGGCATTTAGCAGACACTTTTGTCCAAAGTGACTTACAATCGTTACATTTGTGGGGTTCGACATGTGCACAGTTGGAGGAGGAAGGATCAAGGGGATCGAACCGCCGACCCTACGGTTAGGGTCTGTCCACCCGCTCTACCCACTGAGCTACTGCCGCCCCAAATATAATAGTATTATATAGGTATTATAGTTTTATTGGCATTGAGTATGCGTTCCTCTATGGAACTGCCCTGCTTCTTCTGCGGTGTATTCATTGGAGATATTATCACCACATTCTGACCCTGCGTGCCCATTGCAGCATTTTCCATCGTGATCGTGTTCTCCTGGGGCTGGGGAGCCTTGTCTAAAAGCTCTGCTGGTGTGGACGGCAATGTTGATGGGAATGCCTTCCCTTTCATAAAGGTACGAGTACCGCGTGGAGATGGTCCACCAGGCCTCCAGCGACCCGGCCAAGAACATCATCCGGGAGTTCGCCTCGGACTTCGAGGTGGGCGAGTGCTGGGGCTACAACCGCTTCTTCAGGCTGGACCTCCTGGCCAGCGAGGGCTACCTCAACATGCAGACGGACGCGCTGGTCCTCCGGTGGGTTCAGTGGAAACCCCGTATAACACCACATAACGTTTTCTTTTGTTTGTTTGGACCGCCACCATCCCAAGAGGCTAACAGGCCTGTTGGGGCGACACACACACACCGCTGGGGGCTGACCCATTGTATTTGTGTCCCCTGACGGTGCGATACAGGTACCAGGTCCGCTCGCCAACCTTCTTCCAGAAGTGCAGGGATCAGTACTGGTACATCAGCCAGCTGGAGTCGGCCCAGTCCAGCTACATTCAGCAGATAAACAACCTCAAAGAGGTGAGTGTGTGCGCGTGTGTGTGTAACCACATTTGGCATTTGTGGTTTGACCCCAGTCGGTAGTGTGCGCCACTTGAGTTTTAAATCGGCTGTAAGGAACATAACAGCCCAGTGTGCTGCTCGCGAGACTCTCGGAACCGCGTTACAGTTTTGTTTACATTTTTTTCTCATTATCCGTTAACTTTGTGGGAGTGGCTCACAGTGCAGCCGCTCCTCACGCCGTAGCCCTCGGCTACAGCAGGGCGCGCCGGTTGTGTCGGGAGCGCGCGCGCTGACGCCCCCCCTGTGCTCCTTCCAGCGGCTGGCCATCGAGCTGTTCCGAAGGCAGACGTCGCGTAGCTCCTCCCCCCCCGACCAGAGGTCCGGCGCGGGGCGCCAGCCCTCGGAGAGGGAGCCCCGCCCGGGCAAGGCGGAGGACGGCCCCCCGGCGGTCTCCAGCGACGCCAAGGAGCGGGAGGAGGACGAGAAGACCCAGCAGGACGACTCCAACGTGAGTTTAAACCCCACCCACCCTCCCTGCTGTCCCTGAGGTCCTGGGGGCCCGCTGTGCGTTCCGCGTGCGCCAACCGTTGTGCCCGCGCTGCAGGAGCTGTCCGACGGGGACCTGGAGGTGGACTGCCTGACGGAGGAGGAGGTGAACCCGCTGGACGGCAGCAGCACGTCGGCCAGCTCCACGGCCACCAGCAACACGGAGGAGAACGACATCGACGAGGAGACCATGTGAGTGGCCGCCGCTCGGGACGTGGGCTTCAGAGTGACAGTGAACCGAAACCATGAAGAGAAACTCGTCTTCTGTGATCTTTAAACACCGTAATGCGTGCACATTGATGTGTTGGCACGATGCAAGAGAAAACTGGCGTGAAATCCTTTTTGTTTTCGTGAACGTCGAACTCCGCTCCGAACTGTGGCGTCTGCATGCCTTTCGGGAGGCACCATCGCGCCACCGTTGGTTGGCGTTCACGCGACCGAAGCCATAAATGGCCTTGATCTAAAGCCGTCCAACCCTGCCACTGATGCAGAGGTCCTCTATGGCGAGGGAGGCGGAAGCCCGGCCCCAGGTTTGACCGGGCCGTTGTCCAGTCAGGGCAGGTGTCTGCTTTTAAGTGTTGTGATGAGGACCTCGCCGGTCATCGACCGGCGTCCTCTAGAAGTCTGTAGCGTGACCCAACGCCAACGCACCAGTACGTAAATATATAAATATATATATATATATTTATTCAGACCTGTTTTAATCTCCCACCCATAGCGTCTGCGGTATGTGTGTGTATGTGTGAGTGTGCGTAGAAGTCAACACGTCGGTACAGCCCGGTGTGTCCTGTTGTGCTCTGTGGAAGCTGTTGTCCCTCCCGCCCACTGGCTCACAGCCCTCTGCTGATGAGCCAGAGAAGTGAGTCATCCCCTCTCCTCCCCTCCTCCCCTTCGGTGGCTCTGCTCAAGCTACGGTCTTTGTGGGGAGAAAAGAAAAAAAAACAGCAAACTGCCGGGCCGGTGCAGCTTTGACACCGTTCCTCTCACCTTCATAACAGATTCCCCGCCCCCCCCCGACCACCAACACCACCACCAACAACCAGAGCATGTCGAAATCAGAGCATATCGGCGTCAGGGGAAAAAAAGTGGTAAAGTAAAATGGTGGTTGCCACGCGTCTGTGAAGTCCCCCCTACTTGCCGACCTCGGCGAGTAGGTGGGGACATCACAGACGCGTGACATCACAGACGCGGGTCACCCCTCCAGCTGCCACTCCCAATGTCGGACCCGCATCCAGGATCGCTCGACGCGATGCCGAATACATATATAGACCTAGAAGTTAAGACGGATTGGTGTTTTGACGGGGATTCAACCCGAGGCCATTAAAGACGCATTCAACGCCTTGTATATGTTATTTGTATTTATTTAAAATGGCGTTGTGTTCTCTCGTTGTGCCCTCATCCGGTGCAGGTCCGGGGAGAACGACGTGGAATTCGGCAGTCATCTGGACACCGAGGAAGGAGAACTCCCCGAGGAGCTGGCGGGCGCCACAGGTAGCGGCGGCGGCGTCTGTGTGTGTCTGTGTGTCTGTGTGTGTCTGTGTGTGTGTGTGTGTGTCTGTGTGTGTGTGTGTGTGTGTGTGTGTGTGTGTGTGTCTGTGTGTGTGTGTGATTTCTCCCCGTTCTCCTCCCCTGGCCCGCTCCCAGCGGTGCTGGCTGGCTTTTCTTTTTTTTTCCTTTATGGTAATGCTGCACAAGCGGCGCCTTTTTAAGATCACACCTCCAGCGGCGATGGTCGTGTTGCCGGGGGAGGGGAGGAAGTGAGGAATGAGTCATCTTTGGTGCATCTCCTCCCTTGATCGCTGCTCGTATGGACTTAACCGTGTCTGTGTGCGCGTGTCTGTGTGCGCGTGTGTGTGTGCGCGTGTGTGTGTGCGCGTGTGTGTGTGCGCGTGTGTGTGTGCGCGTGTGTGTGTGTGCGTGTGTGCGCGTGTGTGTGTGCGCGTGTGTGCGTGTGCGTGTGTGTGTGTGTGAGCGTGTGTGTGTGCGCGTGTGTGTGCGCCTGTGTGTGAGCAAGTGAGTGCGCCTGTGTGCGTGCGTGCGTGCGTGTGTGTGTGTGCGTGTGGGCGGGCACACTTCATGATAGTGGGTGTAAGTGCAGCTTGTATTTAAGCATCACTAGCTGTCAGCGCAGCAGTAGGGGGAAGCCGGTGCTGTTCATCCCAACACATGGAGAGCGCCAACCAGCCTCCTGCTGCACGCCATGAGTTACTCACCCGAACGCCCGGAACGCAAAATGACCAGCAGGGCTAACAAAAATGATTCTATGCATATTTTAGATTGCACAGTAAGTCTCGCAGCACCTTTTTTTAAAAGTGAAAGTGAAACCAAATGGGAGGTGAAGGTCAGTGCAGCTCTGCAGAGAGCGGCCACTCGTCACGGTGGCACGATGCACCAGCCCTGTGCGGAGGCAACGTGAAAAGAAGTGTGAAATGTGCTTTTGACAAAATCGCTGGACTCACCCAGCCGGGGACGTCACCACGGCGCTTAGTGCTGACAGTACAATACAGACAGACACGCAGCACAGAGAGGGGGGAAAAAGGATGGGTGCGTTACTTCCTTGCCCCCGGGTGTGAAGATGGATATGACAAGACCAAGGGGGACGCATTACACCATGCACATTACTTTGCGGCAACAAACGTGCAGTCACTCATCCCATTACCGCCAACGGGTCATTCATTGTGGTCCTGGCTGCGGTTGTGTTGTCGATAAATAAGATCGCCTAAGTAGTCCATTACAGCCCCGCGGCCCTCCGTCTGTCGCGCCTCTCAAAACGCTAATCCTCGAGCAAATCCTGCTCAATATCTGTGTTTACCTCCGCTCCTACACTGACTGCAACAAGAGGCTTCGGCTGTGACCACTCTGGTGACGCATACGATAAGTGGTGTACAAACAGCGGAAGCTAATGAGTTTATTCCATATGTAGATATTGATATATATCTATATATAGACATATTTATCTCTGTTCTCTCTTCTCTCTCTCTCTATTTATATTTATATGACATGATATTATATTTTATGTAGATATATATATATATATATATTGTATATATGTAGATAGCTATACAGTTAGAGTGTGTGGGTGTCCTCTGAATGAGTGCTCCAGTGCACGCGGTGTGAACCCCCACCCGGGAGACCCAGGCCCACCCTCTGTCCCCTGGTCTCCCCCCCCCCCCCCAGGCGGCTCCAACCCGGCCGCGTGCTCCTCGCACCGCGGCGCCCCGGCCGGCGCGGGCGGCAGCCTGCTGGAGATCGACCCGGTCATCCTCATCCAGCTGCTGGACCTGAAGGAGCAGCGCAGCGTGGAGTCCCTGTGGGGCCTGCAGCCGCGGCCTCCGGTCTCGCTGCTGCACAGCCAAGGTACCTCGCCTTGACTGACTGACTGACTGACAGTTTTTTTAAAGGTGCTGTGGGCCGCGATGTTAAGCGCTGTTGGAAGAGTGCGAGTTGTGAGAAATGCCACTGCCGTTCGTCAGCTGTCGGCGAGTTTGAGCGTAGCTCTTTAGAGTTGACTGCAGCGGCTTCTGTGTGTGAGAGGCGATTTTAGGTTTTGGACCGCTCCGGGTTCCTTTCTGACCAATCAGGGCATCTCTGCCCCGATTTGTTCCGGGAATCCATCTTGCCTTTCAATCACAGGTGTTTGAAATGCAACCCTTAGGCGGATACAAATTGGGAGGGATGTTTTTTTTGGTGGTTTGAGTTTCAGTATCTTGTTATTCTCTGTCCTCTCTTGCCCTCTCCCCTCCAATCTTGCCCACATAAACTTTTTAAAGGAGCAGTATGTACGTTTTGAGGTTTCTCCATGTTCCTGGAGCTCTGAGTTTTGTTTGTTTTTTAAACGTTCTGAATGGTTGCGCCCACAAAGCCTCAGCTGTCTCTACGACACGCACACACCAGGAGAGATGCAGGCCGTTCAAGATGGCTGACCATCAGCTTACTGCTGAAAACAACCACACACATTTGTCTGTAATTGTAATCCTTTGCAAAAACATGTTGTAGCTGTTCCTGCCACATTTATAAGCGGCAATGCTTTTATTTCATTGAATGAATCACAAAAACACTATATAAACCCTCCACACAAGTCACCAAAACAACATTTGCGCACATTAACAAAGAAGTGATTTTGCAGAATCTGTTAGTTGAGATCACAGAGAAGCCTCTCCATGTTTCAGATAACAGTATTGGTTTCTTTAAAAGTATATACATTTTGTGTTTGAAATTGGGTGTGCCCATGTGACAAGTGCAAATCTTTAGGAGGCTTTTTCTCAGTTTTAGCTTTTGTGATGTGCCTACTTTCAAATGGCCACAACTTCTCCAAATATTATCATTATCATTACCATGTGTTACACATCATTGGAAAGCTTAGAAACTACACTTTCAGAATGTGAATAAGTCAAAATGCCCCAGGACGACTTGTGTCCCTAGTTTCCATGACCTGACACATATACAGAAGTTCTGTTTAGTCATGGCAGTATAACATACATAATCCTCACCACAAACCTTCTGCATGCATTAAAGCAAAGGCACTTTATTCCTTGGACGAGATCATAGGTCATCCTATTTTACTCAATGAATGACGAATTCTAACATCTCAACCGACTCACAAGCTCACACACACACACACACACACACACACACACACACACACACACACACACACACACACACACACACACACACACACACACACACAACACGCTCCACAGACACCCACTGTAATGCTGTCTCTCTCTCTCTCTCTCTCTCTCTCTCTCTCTCTCTCTCTCTCTCTCTCTCTCTCTCTCTCTCTCTCTCTCTCTCTCTCTCTCTCTCTCTCTCTCTCTCTCTCTCTCTCTCTCTCTCTCTCTCTCTCTCTCTCTCTCTCTCTCTCTCTCTCTCTCTCTCGTTGGTTGCAGCCCTCTCTCACCCCCAGTCCCACTCCAGGAAGGAGCGCGAGCGCCGGCCCCAGGCGGTGCGGCGCTCGGCGCCGGACTCCAGCGTGCTGATCCGCCTGAAGGCCCAGATGGCCGAGGTGCGCAGCAAGATGTCCGACGTCAAGTCCCAGGTGCTGGAGCCGCGGCCCGCCGAGCCCCAGGCCGGCCTGTCGGGGGTCTTCGGCGCCGGCGACGAGTGCCCCCCGCAGCAGCCCGACCCGGAGCTGTCCGCCGGCCACCACAACGCCGGCAAGATGGAGCTGCTGGGGAAGGGGGCGGGCTCCCACGCCAGGCACAGCCGCCCCGGTGAGCACTGCCTCCCCCCCCCGGCCCCCCCGCAAGCCCACAGCCACCCCCTGCTCCGCTAGAGTCCTTCTGATGGGAACCGACTTTGTCGTCGGCCCGCACGTGATTTCAACTCGATTCGGTTAACTTGTAACGTCCAGTCCATATCGGGGGGTCTTTCAGGCAGCACGTTGCTGCCTGAACCCCGTTTAATCCCTCAGCACACTTCTGCTCCTTCTTCTTGGCCAAAGGTGCCCTGGTGAATCTGGTCTGTGTCAGTATCAGTGTGTCGACGCTGGCTGCTGCCAGAGCCCAGCTCGTGAGCGTTACTGTGTTCGGTGGTGGGGGGGGGGAATGGATCGGATTACCCTCCCCGCAGTCGGCAGCCGTTGCCTCCGTTCAGTCTGTTATATCAGTACTCTCATTTGCATATTTCTGTTTTTTTTTTGTTTTTGTTTTTCTTCTTCCCCGTTTGCGTTTTTAGAATTTCCCGTGTTGATGGCGGGCCAGGATGAGTCACCGCTCTCGGTCGCTTTCGCGTCGACGGCGACCGAAAAAGAAAAAAACAACGTGTCCTAATGAGTTCATGAGACCATTTGTTCGGTATAATGAGCCTCTGCTTTTAGAAAGTGTGTTCTCCCACCTTCTGGATCTCCCCCCTGCCCCCCCAATTCGCTCGTCGGGACTATTTCTCCCAAGCTGCTCGCACCGAGGGAAAGAACGAAAAAGCAAAAATCTTATTCACTGCGGATCGACAACGTTTGTACAAATTCAACTGAAACCGCTCCGACGGACAGACAACGGCGTGTTGACATGTCAGCCGGAGGACATGGCGTCGTACTACTGCCTCTCTCGCAAAATACGAGACGCCTTCTGCAACTTCTGTGGGCTTCTTTGTCTGGACCAAAGCAGACCAGCCGTGGGTGTGAACACTGCCTTGGGTTTGTGTGTGCTGATGAAAAAAAAAAACCCTTTCTTGTGAGAGAGAGAGACTTCATGGTGGCTAAGCATTTGGTTTAATGGAGCATGATCATTGGAAAGCCATACTGGCAGCATTAACCCGGCATCTAAAGGGGAACAATGGCTGTCTGTCGGTTCTTATAGGGAGAAGCGTTAAAGGATTAAGGTCTGATGGTAACGGAACCGAGAGCAGGGACGTGATCATCCTTAAGGATTCAGCCATGGCAGCAGTGACCAAGTTAATTAGCAATGCACTAGAGGGGGGAGTGGACGTGTTTGCAAGAATGCAAGACAACTATAATGATCTACACAATAAGTCAAGGGCTCCATTAACAGACTGCTTTTTCAATTTGAACTTGAGAATATCATTATTAAAGCAAAATCACAGTGCAGAAAATGAAAAGGACAACAATGTTTACAATATGCCCCTAAAATATAAGTATGGGAAAGTATCTTATGTTGATTTTGGTAGACCACTAGCGTTCAATCAATGCAAATGTAAAACTAGCTACATAAATTTGAACATCAGCACCATAAACTTGTCTCACACTAGTGTCGTGTAGTCCACTGCTGAGAGCACATTTCACATCATGTAGGTTTGCTCCTTCTTTCGGATGTTTCTATTGACAGACCACTGTCCATCTTGACTCAACGCTGTGCTGACATTTGCAACGTTGCTGTGGGATGTGGAATTTCAATGATTGTGTTTACCGTTTTTTTTTTTTTTTTCTGTCTTCAGCCAAGAAGTTTGTGTCTCCTGCACTGGAAGGCAGCAGCTCCCTGCTGCTGAGGAGGAGGAGCGCCGAGGGTCTGGACAAAGATCTGAGGACCAGAGGTCTGAGTGGAGCCCAGTCATCTGCCGCGCTGAGCCTCTGTCCCAGAGACAACCCGCCTGCAGCCGACGGTCAGTTGAGGTCCCCCATAAACGTATAACTCACTCCGCATTGGTCCCCATATACGTACGGCTCGCTCCACTTTGGTCCCCATATACGTACGGCTCGCTCCACTTTGGTCCCCATATACTTACGGCTCACTCCACTTTGGACCCCATAAACGTACAGCTCACTTCACTTTGGTCCCCATATACGTACAGCTCACTCCACGTTGGTCCCCATATACTGTATGTACAGTTCACTCCACTTTGGTCACCATATACATTAGAGGGGCACAGCAACCTCACTATCTGTATCTGTTTCTGTATCTGTTCAACCAAAAAATTATCTGTATCTGTATTCGGATAGAAAACCGGAAGCGGGCGTGGTTTATACCGGAAGTCTCCTTTATTGTGCCGAATTTGTATTTTCTAACCTAATATTCATTTGCAATGCAATAGTAGTCCCTTCCAAGCATCACATTGATTTAATATTGTTATATAATTAATTATGAAATATACTTTACGACAATAATTACATAGTAATACATACACAACAGTAATACATGAACTTTTTTGCCTGTTTTATTTTATCCACCCCACCCTATTGAACGAAGTTTAGATAGACTGCAAACCATCTGAACCCCACCATCACCCCTAAGCTAGTTGGGGGACACTGAGTC
The DNA here is from genome assembly GCA_036785325.1 of Urophycis tenuis. Classification (NCBI taxonomy): domain Eukaryota; kingdom Metazoa; phylum Chordata; class Actinopteri; order Gadiformes; family Phycidae; genus Urophycis; species Urophycis tenuis. The sequence continues at coordinate 3,837,269 of JAXIVH010000018.1, read as the reverse complement.
TTATAGATAATGCCATAATGATCATTGATTTGTCTTACCGAATTGTATGCCAGTCCACACCACTAGGACACGCACAAGCCACCTGCTGCCTAACGTACATAATGCAAAGGGCTGCGCTCGTGCCCTCTCTCACACAGCGGATACTGAATGATAAATCTAAACTTGAGTGTGTTGCTGTTTGTTTAAATAACCATGAAATGCTTGGTCAAAATTCCATTAAACCTGACTGATACATGCAGCATATGTCACTTAAAGGAATTAATATTGACTGAAATACACGGTAAAACGTTCGACTGTCATCGCACACTATTTATATTTTCACAACGGAATACAAAACAGGAAAACATACTGTGTAAGTAGTTTATTTGACTTTTAATGAGATAGAGAGATCAGCTATGTGGTGAATGTCAGGCGAATGTCTAATTTCAAGCTCTAAGTTTCATGTCCACCGCGGTCAGCTCAGCTCAGCTCGCTGTTGTGCGCTGACTCAGTGGGACGAAGTGATCTCTTTTCAGTCATTTGTAATAAATGAAACGACTATTTAGTGAAATCAAAGTCCGATGCTGCAAACAGAATATACATTTTTATCTTGTTGCCAACCTGCCATCCACAATGATATGAACGGATTTTAAGATTTTTTTCCCCGAATAATAACGCGAATATTCGGGTAGAATACAGATATGTTTACATCGCATTATCTGTGCTTTCCGAATAACGTATTCGTATTCGGGTGCATCCCTAATATACATACAGCTCACTCAACGTCGGTCCCCATATACGTACAGCTCACTCCAGGTTTGTCCCCATATACGTACATCTCACTCCACGTTGGTCCCCATGTACAGTTCACTTCACTTTGGTCCCCATATACGTACAGCTCACTCCTTTTTGGCCCCCATATACGTGCAGCTCTGTCCACATTGACCCCCATATACGTACTAGCTGACTATGGATGCTCTGGGATTTCTAACAAATTCCACACAAATAGTCGCAGTGTGTTTGCGCGTCAGCGTCTCGCTTCACTGTTTGTTTCTCTTTGGCTTCAGTGGGCCTCCAGGCGGACGGTGGCCACGGCTCTGCGGCCTCCCTCAGCGGGAGCTGCTCTCTGGGGGGCTGCCCCTTGGACCCCGCCTCCACCTCCAAACAGCAGCAGCAGCAGACTGAGGAACGCAAGCAGCTGTACGGGGCCTCCGGGGCCGAGGCTGACCTGTGCTCGCTGGGTGGAGCCAGCTCCGCCAAGGGCTCCACTAGGACCACAGGGTACGTGTGATGCATATGATGCTCAGCATTTGGTGGCAGTGGTAGTAGTAGCAATAGCTAATGATAGTAGCAATAGTCGGCAAATGCTTAAAGCAATGTCATCCACATATAATAACAAAAAATAATAAAAATAATAATACTGATGATTCATTATACTAAAATGGATTTACTAACACAACACTTTGCATAAGCACTACCCTGGGCGTAGCGTTTGCCACTGGGGTACCCCACTGTCCAAACTGCTGCCACTTTGGTTGACGCTGACCTCTCGAAGAGCGTCCAATCAGATCAGGGGTTAGCCTGAGGGCGGTCATATTCCAAACATCAAACCTAGAATCCTGCAAAGTGCTGGTCATCGTGGGCGCACCACCTCAGTAGACGCCATCTATCCCTGGACCTTCGGGTTGCAGACCACAACAATGGAGGTCTTGAACCTCACAAGCCCGGCTGCCCTCCAGACACGGCGGCTTCCGTCCAGTTAAGTCGCCACCAGATTGGGGATCAGTCGCCAGTGATGCTGTTTTTCCCCGGGCCCATCGAGTCATCACAGCAGGGGCCACTCAGCTGCTAGTTGTTCATCGAGTCCCAAAGGTCACTGGATGTAGCGGTCCCTGCAAACGCAAAACATTCCAACGATTCACATTTTTATATAAAACATTTTTTAATACCTTATTGCTGTAGATATCGTAACATGTGTGCTCATGTTAGCGGCCGTTTTTTAAAAGAAAATCTTCATCTTCATTACATTCTGGGATACATCTTTGTGCCCCCACCCACCTCACAGAGACTGCATCTGCATTGACACGGTTTGTGGGGCCGCCTGCAGGGCCCACACCGCACCGCCCCAACACCTTATGAAGAATCAGGACAGCAGTCGACACTACGCAGCAGCGCAAAGGATGAGAAGAGGGCTGTGTGGTGGGGCGGGGGTTTATTGGGACAGGGCTTCAGTTGTGGAGCAGACTTTACACTGGCACGCCCTTCTGCAGGCAGCATTTCTACCAACATTACTTTGATTTTGGGCTCCCGACGGGCTAAAGCGGCCCCATGCTAAAAAAGAACGTTGTGAAATATCTCTGTGGTTCTATAATGACAGCGCGAGTCGTTTCAAATGTGCCTGTTTTCTGTCTCCCCCCCCCCCCCGTCTCCCATCGTCCCCACAGGCCCAGCATGCTGGAGTGTGAATCAGAAGCGTCCGGGAGTCCCCACCAGTCCCTGCTCGGCCTCCTCGAGGGAGCCTCTTCACACCTGCATGAAGGTCCCTCCTCCTCCTCCTCCGCCTCCTCCTCCTCCTGCTCCTCCTCCTCTCCCCCAGGCCTGGTGATGGTGTTGTTCCCTCGCTCAGCGGCGCGGAGGGACCCGCTGCCACGCCAGGCGCGCGGCGCTAAACACTCATTTGCTAGGCAAACAGGCCTCGCCGAGACACGGATTTGTTTATTGAGACAGGGGCCCCTTTGTCGGGGGCCGAAGCCACTTGTACACAAAAGATTGCTAATCTCGGTTAGCATAGTTTAAGAATCCCATTGAGTCCCCGGAACATGCTATTTGCTCTTTATTGTGCATATTAAAGGCACCCTAGGTAAGATGTAAGAGTTGTAACGAGGGAGAGCAGAAAAAAGGCAGAAGACTAGTGTTGCATTAGCATGTCTGTGATTGACAGGCAAGATGGATTCCCTGAACCAATCACGGAAGAGGTGGTCTCTTTTTTCCTGTCACTCTCTCCAGCACTTATAACTCGTGACATTTAAGGTATATTATACATCCAGGATGTATCTGGATCCAATTATATTTAACATTCAGCGTGTTTACATGCACACCGAAAGCCAACAATTGTATCTCCAGCCTGCTTTTCTCCCCAGAGTGAAACCCATGAAAGCCGATCCTTGTTATTGGCCGTGTTAACATCACCGTCAGCTTTCAGGCATCAGCTTTCAAACTGTTTTGCATGTGCCCCGCACAGCCAGAGATATAACTCACTGGGTCCGGTCCAGACCGTGCTCAGTATGTCCAGACCGTGTTCACTAGGTCTGCTCCAGACCGTGCTTGTTAGGTCCGGTCTAGATAGTGTTCATTAGGTCTGCTCCAGACCGTGCTTGTTAGGTCCGGTCTAGATAGTGTTCACTAGGTCTGCTCCAGACCGTGCTCGTTAGGTCCGGTCTAGATAGTGTTCATTAGGGTCTGCTCCAGACCGTGCTCGTTAGGTCCGGTCTAGATAGTGTTCATTAGGGTCTGCTCCAGACCGTGCTCGTTAGGTCCGGTGCAGGGTCCAGTCCAGGCCGTGCTCGTTAGGTCCAGTCCAGACCGTGCTCGTTAGGTCCAGTCCAGACCATGCTCGTTAGGTCCAGTCCAGGCCGTGCTCGTTAGGTCCAGTCCAGGCCGTGCTCGTTAGGTCCAGTCCAGGCCGTGCTCGTTAGGTCCAGTCCAGACCGTGCTCGTTAGGTCCGGTGCAGGGTCCAGTCCAGACTGTGCTCGTTAGGTCCAGTCCAGACCGTGCTCGTTAGGTCCGGTCCAGACAGTGTTCATTAGGTGCGGTCCACACCATGTTAGGTCTGCTGTCAGCAGTGTGTTGAGGGGCATCAACACGTGTCTACATGTGTAAAAAATACACATGAGTATCTTTAGTCATCTGTCAGCGCGAAGCTGTATTCACTGTTGGAAAGCCACAACAAGGACCTATCCCCACACAATCAGAACTGGTGATCTGGGACTTCTTCCACGGACCGCTGGCGGCCATGTTATGACGCGGTGATAATGTGGTTAACCACTCGGTGATAACGATAAGGCTCTGGGTTTTTTCTTTTTGAAAGGTACCTCTAATTAGGTTTTGTTGGGGGGAGGGGGGGGGTAGATGTCATCTATTGGCTCCATGAATGTGCCGTCATGGTTGTTGACTGCGTTCTCTGCCCCTGCAGGCCACAAGCAGTCGGTGCACCTGCTGCCAGGGATGAGCAGCGACAGTGAAGTGGACTGTGACACGGAGGACGAGGACGGCAACCTCTCCTACGACATCCAGTCCCTGCCCTGTGCAGGTGATCTCACACACACACACACACAGAGGGATAGTCTGATCTTGCAGGGGTTTTTTCCCCCTCAATATTGATGTGGGGTGCCTCAAATGTAACACACTCAAACTGATTAGGCTCACATCTGTGTGAAATTGCCTCTCAGTCAGTTGGCAACTTAATATCGCCGACCGCAAACTGTTTACAAACGCTTACCAATATCATAGTGTCTACTGTGATGTGATGTGGGTATCTCTGCATGATCCTGCATGATCACCAGTCGGAGGCAGTTCAGAGGCCAATTCGTTGAAATGAAATGACTCTTGACTTTTATTGTCCAGCCCTGGAAAAACTAGTTAAATTTGCAAGTGGACAGACTCGTGAGACAGGCTTGTGAAAATTGCAGTCGAACGTTATTTCGACATTCTCCTTATGCGCATTCAGGAGACCAGAAGCAATGGGCAATTTCTTTCTAGTGCCACAATGGGGTTTGAAAATGTGCCGCAAAACCAGCTAATAGAAGTATTAAAGGTTTTTTTTTCTTAATTTAAATTCAATATCATTGAACCATTAAGCTTGGGAAATGACTAATAGAGCTCAATCATTAGTACAAACTGCTCGACGACGGTTCAATGAAACAAGGGCACTGATTGGACGGCGCTGAAACCTCTCCTCCTGCAGAGGACCAGCTGCTGCCAGAGGACCTGGCCTTCGCCGCCGGCCAGCCCGCAGAGAGGTGATGTGGTCCGGCGCCGCGCTCCCATTGGCCGGCTGGTCGCCGACGGCAGCAGACGGGAGGGAGCACACAACCCCAGTAATGCATGTAAAGTCTCCCGGAGAGCCGAGATGTCAACATTGTACAACCGCATAAGCTCACTTGGATTGTATATTTAGCAAAGGGTATTTAGTTTTTTTCTTTTTTTTTTTTTTTAATTCTCGAACCCGAGGACGCTCACTGGAGAGCGCGGCCTCAGGGCCAACAGTATATTTAATGCACTTTTTGAGTTTTTACACTGGTTATCGTTGATGAAGTGTGTGCTATCCATGTATTTTTACCCTCAAACCCATGGGAATGACAAATGTCCACAAAGCTTGATAGAATATATCCACTTTATTCCCCCTTTTCTTGTACAGCAACACCAGACGGCGGGTTTCACCGAAATGTAAAGTAGATTTGTAGGCAAAGCTGCCTTCCTGTTTTGCAGTAGTTTGGCCTAAAGTGAAAAATAAATAAATAAAAGGACCAGCATAAGCAAATATGGCAATGTTGTATATATGTGGGATTCATTGCATCCACCTAAATCCTCCTGGAGGTTTTTATCAGCTTACTAGCGGCTCACGTGTTGCAGGCTAACGCTCTACAGCCGGCGTTCCTCACACCTTCGTCGATGTTACTTAACGAATCCTTTCGCTTCCGTTATAGTTGTTGTTTTTTTCCCGTGTCTCGGCAGCAGATGTGTGGGAGAGGTTCCCACGTCCCGGCATTTAGTTGTTCTGTTTCTTTTTGATAGTCGGGATTGTTTTTGCTTGCATCGGTCCCCTCGCTCAACCCTCGACTGAAGTATTTTTCAACACGGACCGTTTTGCCGTGGCTCGTTTTTTTTTACGGTGCGTCGCGAAAACAACCGCGTGTCTGGTGTTGTGAGGAGCGCCGGTCCACCGGAGGGGTTGTGGTTCGGAATGGACGAGGGAACGGCGGAGGTGAACGGCAACGTCGGCGGTGCATGCATCCCGCATGCGGAAATACTCACCAGTTTACATTTTAAATATATATATAGAGAGTGAGAGAGAGAGAGCAACAGCGTCATAATCACACGAGGCATTTCTTAAAAGCGCGCGTACGTGCGTGCTCACCGTGACCTCATTTCCTTTAGGGAGTCTTCTGCAAGTGAGCGACTGAGGAGGGTCGCCTGCATGGGAGAAGGGGTGGGATGGGTGGGTTTGTGTATGACTTTGTATCATTCCTCACTCTGAAGAACAATTTTCTCCTGCTAACCAAGTTCAGTCGTGTAAATTACACAAAAAACACACTTCTGTGTTATGACTTCTGTGTACTATTTCTGTACTATTTCACACGTTGTTCCTTCTAATGCACATTATTGTTTTGTTTTTGTGTGATTATGAACAAGTAGAATAAAATATTTAATTAGATTTTTTTCGGAGGCTCTGTGTTTCTTCTCTTCTCTGTGACCTCAAGCAGGGAGTGCTTATGTGAGGAACTGTTTATCCCCATTCTTTGGCACATACAGCCCACTTATATATAGTCTATAAAGAGCAACATAATCCTGTTTAGCAGGTCTGACGTATTTTGCAGCAGGATGTCTTGCTTTAATCCAGATGTGTTGATAAAAGCGAATCAATTACATCACCCAATGCTGTACTTGGTATCAATTAAAATCTAGCTTTGGTTTGGCCCACAGCCAAGGTGGGCTTTTTTTTTTTTGGTTGCCTTTACTTATATTGTCAATATTTCATGTTCTACGTGCATTGTCAGACAGCCTGTAACTTGCTATTCATCATCCCTTCCCTATACTGTCCCACACACAATTATTTGATCACATCCATAATTGACATCAATTCACGCTGAGAATGATAATCTCGACCAGGCCTGCCCTCACAAATGTCTTTTTTTCCCTAAATAATTCATAAGCAATGGCGCAGCAGCGTGGCTGTGGCTCAGCCTTGTCGTGTGCAGCTGTTCGGCAAAACGTTTCCACGCGCGTCGTCTTGTCCCCTGCAGGACACCGTCCCGCTAGTCGTCTTGTCCCCTGCAGGACACCGTCCCGCTAGTCGTCTTGTCCCCTGCAGGACACCATCCCGCTAGCCGTCTTGTCCCCTGCAGGACACCGTCCCGCTAGTCGTCTTGTCCCCTGCAGGACACCGTCCCGCTAGCCGTCCTGAATTAGTATTTGGTGGTGTTCTTTTTAAAGAGTGCAGGGCTTTGGGGGCTGGAACCAGGCAAAGAGGGAAACGTGAGGACAATGCAAACTTGTGAGTGGGGGTGTGTTGATGCCAGGGCTAGACAGGTGGAGGCTGCTGCTGCTATCCTAATTACAGTGTCCTGGGCTGTCCTCCCTGCTTGGCCCACTTGAGGGCTTAGTGAAGGGTACAGCATTCACCAGAGGGAAGGACACACAATGGGTCTTCCACTAACACATGGGCAAGATGAACGGCATGAGTTGTAAAAGACACTTGTTTTACCCCCAAGTGCATACCATTACCATTGGTGGTTGCATACTTTGGAAAATATTTCATTTCCTTTCATCCTGACCGTTACCACTGTGATAAAAATAAGCCTGTAACACATACCCTAGATCTTTGACCGCAAGGGGATACCATAGGTCCACATTCTTAAAGTGGTGTAAGTAAGAAATGAGAGCTGCCATTTAAGTGTAATTTCTTAGAAACGGCATAGGCGTCCTACAGCACCTTTAAATCTTACCTACAGTAAATCTGACCTTCAGCACCTTTAGATCTCACCCACGGCGCCTTTAAATCTTTAAATCTTACCAACAGCACCTTTAAATCTTACCCACGGTGGCCTTTAAATCTTTAAATCTGACCTACAGCACCTTTAAATCTTACCTACAGCTCGTTTTAACTTTCAACTAAGCATGTACAAGTTCAGGGGCTGCAGTGAATCTGTGTGTCGGCATTCTGCATCCCTCACACCCGTCAGGCAAACACTGGTGTAGTCCAGGCACACCACGAACTACTAGTCTTCATTACTTCACTTAAAACTACTCGGAATGGAGAACAACTTTGTGTTCTAATAGTGAATTTGAAATAGTATTTGGTTCCTCTCCGGTGAAATGCTGTGTGGTTCTCTAACCGGTGAAAACGCACATCCAACGGCTGTGGAGAAAGGAAAGGCATTAGCCAAAAGAGTTGCGCTAATCTTTATGTACATGATAAGTCACCATTTTAAGATACACATGTATATACTACATGACCATACAATGACTATACAGTTACTAAAAGTTTATATTTGTACCTTTTTTTTGTTTTGTTTACTTAGCTCACATTTTAGAGGAAGAGCCAATCATGGGTTTGTCTTCAGAGTCTGACGGGCCGCGCGTGTGTGTGTGTGTGTGTGTGTGTGTGTGTGTGTGTGTGTGAGTGTTTACTAATGGCTTTGTCCTATGGCCTTGCCCAGACACAAGTCTCCAACACCTACAACAACGTGCACCTGCATAGATTTAAAGTGAAAAAACCCCCATCTCAGTAGATGACCTTGAGGTGGTTTGCTTTTAAATATATGCAGATATAACGAGCGAGCTCTTTCAAGGTATATGTCTACTAAATTAACATGTAGATGTCAAACATGGCCGCCCTCCCTCCAACCTGCAAAACAACAAAATGTCTGACGAAGGGTCGTGTGGGGAGAGATGAGCCCTCAGTGCCTCCCTCGCCAAGGGTCTGCCGCCATCTTTGGAGGGCGTTTTGACTAAGCCATGCCCACAACAACGCCATCAATAAGCACACCGACCGCTGTGTCGGGAGCGGCGAGATTTAGGGTGCCGAAGTTAGCGAGGGACGAAACACAAACTGGGGTCATTCAGGGGTGGACGAGATAAAAAGAGCCATTAGTGAAGACAAACCCTGTGAGAGGAGCCTTTTCCACACAAAGTTTCCAAAATATTCATTATTGCTTACAGAAGAAGAAAAAAGAAAAAAAAAAACAAGATCTTTTTTTGTTGTGTACATAGACACACAGTGCAGAGTCACAAAAGGCCCTGGAAGTGAATTAGCGAGGATGGAGTACAGTGTTGATAATCGTATAGAGAGGACAAAATGGAGGGGGGGGGGGGCGGGGGGTTGTTTGGCTGTTGAGAGACATGCTGAATTGAAAGCTCAAGGACGCCACCCTCTCTGGTGGAACACAGATTATTAGAGCTGCTGTTTCTGATTGTCTAAACCACGCGCCAGGTTGCCAGAAACTGCAAATAACCTGTTTCACCGTGAAACGGTGCCGTCCGCACGGTTTGGCTTGGGTTTTGGGTAACGTTTCCAATATTGGATGCAGGTTTCAAACCTTGGGGAAATGGTGTTTTGCATGTCATTTTGTTTAATGACTTTATATATTTCTATGATTATCATTATTATTAATATTATTATTATTATTGCTTACACACAGTGACGGTTTGGCCTTGGGAGCTCCACAGTGTATGTACACAATATACATCCAGTAGTTTTCAATGCTAATCCCCTGTGTGGTGAAGGCTGTGGTGTTTTTCTGTGAGCCAGCGCGGAGCCGCCCACGCACGTCGTGCCGCTGCGCTGCGTGAGACGCGTGAACGCCGCGTCACGTGCCACACATGTAAACAAGATGCGGGGCCACTGGTGAGGAATTTACACTAGTGATCCGAGTGGAGCTCATTAAAAGAAGACCTCTGGAGAACACAAACAGGAATAACACTGCGCACATGGGCCCGGATTCATCCCCGACGTCATCATCATCATCTTCATCATTAAACCGTGCGTAGATTTAAGGGTCTTCAATGTAACAACGTGACTTCATTGCACTTTCTTCCTTGAGCTTTTGGTGGCTATCGTGAAACACACTTGGGGGGGGGGGGGGGGGTAGGGTGAGGGGCCTCTTCATCTGGTCATTCTGACGAGATGTGGATTTGGTGGGCCAGGGACCTGCGATGTGTTCATACAAATGGTTGGTGATTCGTTTGTCATCGACGTGTTAAATCCCCCCCACCTCCCACCCACCCCCAAAACCTGAGCTCCCCTGAAAGAACATGTCTGAGGGGACCCTAACATTCTGGCAAATATTACATTTGATACCCTTCATTTCCGTTCAATGGGGATTCACTAAGAATTTAAATGCTATTCACTACTCTCTACTCTAACGATGGTATGCATTCAAGTGTAATATCGAGTAAATATACAATAAATATAGAATTTGAATTTGAAAGGGAACACCCCCCATCTAAGTGTCACTTTACCCCAGATGTGTAACATTGTTCAGTGAATTCAATCCCTAGGTCAACCTCAAAGCGTGTAGAGATCATGCTTTCACACAACCGTTCTGAGCAAATCTCCCCGGGATGATCTCCCTACTGTGGCCTGAGCCCCACCTTAGAGAGCAGCAGTCAATGTCAGAAGGGCCTTTTCTCATCCTATTTGGAGACACCCACTTTAATTCAAGACACTGCTGAAGAAACCCTGCTGTCTATTTGGTAGTTTCAATTAATGTGTGACGTGATTGTATTACGGGCAGGTAGTCAATATAATTCTGTAATGTTCTGATAATTCTAGCTGACAACTCTAAAGATCAATACAGCCGCTGTGTCCGTTTGAGGATACAGAGACGATAACGTGAACTTGAAGAATGACAGACTTTATCTTTTCACCAGAGAGTCGCCTTAAAACAGCCTGGCCCTCTTGCTTACAAAGTAAGAGTGGTTTTGTCTTCATCCCAAGTCTGTGTAACTCTGCTACATTCTCTTGGAGCTAAAGTTGATAGTTTGCTCGTTGATTTGCTCAAGACGGAGCTAACGGTTCCGCGATGCTCTCCGCGATGTGGACAGCCAGCCATAACACTCGTACAGGTACATTCAGGGACATGGGCCAGGCCTACATTCTCCCTCCCACCAAGAGCACCGCCTGTTGCTGAGGGAGCAAACGTGGACGGGGAGGGTGGATGTGTGACCACGGGGGCTCTTTGCTGGGACGCGACTGGACCTAATAGATGCTTGACTCGTTTTGGGAATGACCGCATACTGCTGAGACCTGCACTACCACATACAGTATATCCCGTAGAGGAACAACTTTGAATAATAAACATTTTGTTGATTAAAATGACGATGGCATACAAAAGGAGGTGATGGCACAGTGCGGTAGTTTGTCAGGGATGGCACGAGGACCCCTGCGGTCAGCTGAGATGCAGTAGTCTATTTCCAAAGCCGATATTGACAATCCTGCTGGGTGTCTAAAACACCAACCATCATCTGGGCCAAGAGAGTGGAGGCACTGTTTACAGAACCTGCTCGTCGCTAGCACGCTAACATGCTAGCAGGCTAACATGCTAGCAGGCAATACTTCCCTGTGTAAATCCTTGAGAGTATAGTGTCTTTGTGGACATTTTTGGGATTAAAATTTGTGCTATGAGCTGCTGTTGAGAAGATTATGGCTTTTTAACATTTCACACTATAGGAATTGTATTGACTCAAAGTGACTCAAAGAGTGAGTTATTACCTTGTCCTGAATAGCAAACCACATCTTGTTTGTTTGTGTACTCGGGTCAAGTTGGAACCTCCACTTTATTTCCACCAAGAATCCAAGCGTAATGTTTCAGTCACATGTCTGGAAGGCACATGTTCTGCAGCGTGGTCTGAACTCTCGTGGCCCAGTAAATAAACAGCAACACAACTCGAACAGGGCACTTTGACACATATCAAGACAATTGAAGAGTACTCTTGCTTGATAAGCTCTCTCTAAACAAAAAGCTTAACACAGTAGGCATGATTGATATCCTAGTCTACTCATGAATAACTATGTGGTCTAACAAACACTATAAATAGATCATTTCTTTAAAATAATATCCCCCTTCTTTAACCCTCATTATCATGCTATTGTACAGCCGCATCCCATCTGGATTACATATCACTCTACATGTAGCCTTTATTTAGATAAGTGACAGCTAATCTTATAATCCTGTGTTAAGCGCTTTTTATCTATGGACATAGAGTGGGTGCCTAATGGCAGCGTTCATCTTCTGTGTGGAACCACGTGGAGAACCGCATGTACCTGCAGCCCACTTCTGGATACAGGAGCGACAAGTGACGTTGTCTCCTTCATGGACTTCACCTTCGGGCCAGTGGTCAGAACGTTCCATGAAAAGTGAATGTTTTCTTATGCAGCGTCAATAACAACAATGAGCTGAGCATACTTTTTTTTCTCTTTTTTTTGCCAGTGGCTTATGATTAGAAAGCTTACAATTCGGGAATCTTTTTTTATGGTGCAAGAGTCCGACTCTCTTCTGACAGGGATTGAATATTCACAAAACAGCAGCACGTGCCAGAAATGGCCACTGACAATCAAAGAGATGTTTCGAAGGACCTTAGAAGCATAGGTGGTCTGGGGGGGTCTGGGTGAAAGCTTTCGTGAGTAAGTGGGGCAGGGAGCTGGATGTACCGGGGGTGTAGGGGGGGTAGGGGGGGGGGGGGGGGGGAGATCTTGGGTTGTGGTTGCACCACCTCTTCAGATGCTGGCATCGTAGAGGGGTAAGTGAGGCAGGGCCACCCCGGGCCTCTGCTCGGGGCAGCGTACGGGCGAGATCAGGCTACGGCAGGACTGCTGCAGATCTGACAACTCCCGCTGGGCTCTGCCTGCGCACCTCCAGCCCCTCCTGGACCCTCCACACAGCCTCCTCCTGGTGTGCCTCCTGGGCTGGCCGAACAGCCCGGGCGCTGGCCGGCGGCAGGGCAGCAGTTTCACGGAGGCCAGGGAGACGGGATCCTGGCAGGCGGGGACGCGGGGCCGGGGCCTGGGCCGGGCCCGGGGGCCCAGTTGGCTTCCGTCTCGACCGTGAGAGAAGCGCGCCTCCGAGCCGCGGGCCGGGTCATGGCCGAGGCCGGCCGGCGGCGCCGGCGGCGGCGGCGGCGGCACGGGCGGCTGTCCGTCCGACGTCGGCGGTATGGCGGTCCACCCGCCCCATCCGGTGCCCGGGGCCGCCAGCGCCGGGCCCAGGAGGCTGAGGCTGGTTCTGTCCGTGAAGGAGTCCATGCGGTCCTCGTAGCCCAGGTCGGCCGGCGCCGAGCACTGCTGCAGGGGCCAGCCGCCGCGGCTCTTCCCCCCGACGTCCGCGTTGCTCCCCCCCTGGCCGCCGCCCCGCTCGCCCCTGGCCGAGTCCCCCTCCTCCTGCTCCTCGTCCTCTTCCTCCTCCTCCACCTCGGCCGCCGCCGCCGCCGCCGCCGCCGCCTCCTCTTCCTCCACCCCTTCCTCCGCCACGGCCTCCTCTTCCTCCTCCTCGGTGCTGCCCGCCGGCGGGTTGCGCGGGTCCCGCAGGAACACCACGATGACGGTGATGTTGTCGCTGGAGCCGGCGTCGCGGGCGGACGCCACCAGCTTGTGGGCCACCATGCTGGTGTCGCCGGCGTTCTCCTGCAGGTGGTCGCTCACCACCCTCACCGCCTCGTCGGGGCTCACCGTGTCCCAGAAGCCGTCGCAGGCCAGGATGAGGTAGTCCTCCGTGCCGTCAAGCGGGAAGACGCTGTGGTCGGGGTCGCCGCAGATGTAGGGCTTGTGCTCTGCATCACCTGCGGGGCACAGAGAGCGCTGTGAGGCGGGCCACCGCAGCACTGTGCGGACATCCAGGTGTGGACGTATACTGGGTCCAGGAATGAAAAAGCCCATCATGGTACTGAGATGATTATCATCAGGTCAATGTGGCTGGACCTTTGATGCATGGCCGTGGAACGCGACAGTATGTGTGGTGCTTTGGACCAATCCAATCCCACCGGATTAGTTTTGGACCAATCCAATCCAACTGGATTGGATTTGGACCAATCCGACCAATGTGAAATGTTTCTAGTGAACTAGCGGTACAGAAGTAGTGCTTTACCTATGGCTCTGGATACCGAAAGGCTGCCGTTCACCCTCCATGTTCCAAACCAGATCACACAGCCGCCCAGAGCTTCTATCCTCTGCTTCTCATCCTGCAGGCCGAGACACGGGCCAGGGAACCGTCAGGATAGACCGGTGCATACAGTTATGACATCACAAGACACAAAGGTAATCACAGGACAACATTATGACAGTTTTCATTGATTCCTTGTTTTCCTTCCTGAATGTGAGGAGTGGCAGGACAAGACTACACATGTTGTTATTGTAACTGTAAGACCTCAGGCACTGAAATCATCTCAACCAAGTTGAGAAGGTGTGTGTTGCTGGTGTGTCGCCATGTAAGTGCAGGTCATGGCAGCCTATTTCCTCCTACAAAACCCAAAAGATGAGCCTGAGCCTTAAAGATTGAGCTTGGTGCTGGAGCAGCGTTTTCATGCCACTGATATTAGGATCACCTATATATCACTATCACTATTTTCTGAGGACCAACGACTCAACCCAACCTCACTGATGGCTCAGCCGTTAGACAGACTTTCAGCACAGTAACTATTTACTTGCGACCAAGCCGCATAATTAACAAAAACTCACCAGAACTCCCTGGATAATTAGTGGGTGGTTTCCTTGGCCTTTAGAGGGCTCAGCGTTAGGGGACGTCAGCTAATGGGGCCGTGAAGCCTTTTGAGGCCACGGTGATTAAGAGCTATACAAACAAATTGACTTGACTATCAAGTTGCTGCCAGTTTGGTTCTGTGTGTGTCTGTGTGTGTGTGCGCGCGTGTGTGTGTGTGTGTGTGTGTGTGTGCATGTGTGTGTGTGCGTGTGTGGGCGGAGGGGGGGGGGGGGGGTTCTTCACTGCACTGCCTGCATATTCGGGCACGGCATGAAGTTTCCCCAAACTGCCAGAGTCATACCGCCAGACAGAAGCGTCGTCTCCTGGCCTATTCCTAAATAAAATAATTGTTACTTTAAACAAAAGTGGTGCCCTTGAGTTGCTGCATGGCAGAAGGTCTGTTTTTAGTGTGCTACCATTGATGTGTAGAGGAAGTCTAGTCTAGTCCCCCTCTCAAAGGCTGCCTCCCTGAGACCCACCAGTGTGTGTGTGTGTGTGTGTGTGTGTGTGTGTGTGTGTGTGTGTGTGTGTGTGTGTGTGTGTGTGTGTGTGTGTGTGTGTGTGTGCATGTGTGTGTGTGCCTGTGCGTGCGTGCGTGTGTGTGTGTGTGTGTGCGTGTGTGTGCGTGTGCGCATGTGCGTGTGTGCGTGCGTGTGCGTGTGTGTGTGTGTGCGTGTGCGCATGTGCGCGTGTGTGCGTGCGTGCGTGCGTGTGTGTGTGTGTGTGCGTGTGGGTGCGTGTGTGCGTCTGTGTGTGTGTGTGTGCGTGTGTGTGTGTTTGGTTACCTCGCGGTCAGGCTTGTGGGGCTTCATGAGCTCCACGGCCTGTCCTTTCCTCACGAGCATGACCTGCGAGTCCCCCAGCCAGGCCACGTACAGTGTCCGGCCCCGCAGGAACGTCACCACCCCGGTGGTCCCGCAGCGCACTTTCTGCCAACACACACACAACGCAGCAGCAGCCCCCCCCCCACACCGTCAACGCACCGAGTGTACACTCTTAAAAAGGCAGAGTATGGCCTCCTCCTAGCAGGAGGACGCCCGCCTCGGAGATTCAGAAAATTGGATCTGAAGGGGGTGGAAGGTTTTAGAGAACCGGACACAATGGCTTCTATGAGTGTGACGGGCGTGAAGCGTTGCCCAAACTCCCTCCAGCGAGGGGTCGCAGGAGCAGCCGACGGAAAACTAACACTGTGGACGATGGGTTTTTTTTTTTTTTTTTGGTTGCCAGATGTAGCAGACCCGTGTTACTCACAGAAGTCATGCAGGAATCAGCCCTTTTGTGAGAGCCGACCGGAGGATTTTGGGTTTTACTTGCGGTGTTGAAAGCCACTTTGGATAAAATATTCCGCTTGAATTGACATGCATTATTCATGCTTCACTCGACTAAAAGTTCAACCGCATTTTTGTTGCAACAAATTTAATAAGACAATGTTCAAAAGGGTAATTACTTGATTAAGAGTAACCACGCTTAAAACAGACCCGGGTGGCGGTCGCAAAATGCGCGGCAATTAGTGTCAGCGGTTTAAGCCAATCGATGACGCAATTACCTGTAAAATAACCTTGGGATTGTTCACGCCAAAGGTTGTATCAGTAAAGTATTCACCGCGGGAAAAAAACCCCACAAGAGAGCAACGCTGATGCAGATGTGAAAGACTGCGTGTTCAGATCACCGGTCATACCTCGCGCGCGGCCTTCTTGATGAACCGCTCGTCGGTGATCCTGAAGGCCCGGAACAGGGCCTCGATGGGGTCCTGCTTGAAGAACTCGTGGCGCACCAGGTTCACGTGCAGGTGGTTCGCCGCGTAGATGGCGGCGTCCAGGCCCCCGTGGCCGTCGAACACGGCGAAGAAGGCCTGGTCCTCCTGGTCCTGGGGGGGGGGGGGGGGAAACCCAGGCGTCACAAATGGACAAAGCAAAAAATATTTCACAGCCATCTTCCATAAACATGCACCCAGTGGGTCCCGATGGATCCACGTTAGAGGGATGGATACCCGACCCAAGCCCGACGGGACCCGACAGGCTCGGGTCGGGTTCGGACAAATATTTAGAAATGACGCTTGGGTTCGGGTCGGGATTGGTCACATCTGCCCAGTTAGAATTTTTTTTTTTACCCGCGCGTTAACCCGCACATGTTGCGCTCATCTGTTTGTTGACATTTCCAAATGCCTTTGCAGTTGCTTTATAAAGGTGGGCTTTCATAAAACGCAGATGTAAATGTGTCATTAGTATGAAAAAAATAAAAAAGCTTGATTCCTCTCGGGTTCGGGTCGGGTTCGGCTACTGTTCTGTTCGGAGACGCGTACCGGACTCGGACAGAAAATTACGTCCCGATCCGCGCTCCACGTGTGCATTTGGGACGCCGTTTGCATTTGGACTGCACTTGGATGAGGATGTCGATTCGTAACGGTTGCTCTTATTAAATGTTAGCGCCATTTGCTAGCTTGTACTAATAAAATGCTTCACGGTATCCCCCCTGATTACCTTAATGAAATTAGCCATCCTGCATCCATTCTAAAATGTCACATGTTCATTAATAACATCTTTAAAAAACACATTTAATATCCAACCGATGTCACCCCGAGGTGCTCTCTGTCTTCATGAAGTCACTACTACTGCTAATTAGCTGGCTTGGTTCCCATTAGCACACGACGGGAACCGGCGCACATATTTGAGCCGACTGAATTATAAAGCAATTATGTGAAGATCTTTGAGCTCTGGACAGATTCCCAGGGCTCCGCGGCCCGGGTCCCGGAGCGCTGTTTGTCAGCGTCGGCCACAGGAGGAGGGAGGTACCATCGTAGCGGGAGGGGCCATCGTAACGGGAGGGACCATCATAACGGGAGGGGCCATCGTAATGGGAGGGGCCATCGTAATGGGAGGGACCATCATAACGGGAGGACCCTGTGACTGTGAACCTCGCTCTGGGCACCGCGTCACGACACCACAGGCCCAGGTGAAGCAAGAGACTATAAGAGTCGGAAAAATACACTCGAACGGCTCGTTCTTTTAAGTCGTTAAAGAGCATCACGGTTGTGTTTTGGGAGTTGTAGAAAGACTCACGGCGGACTTATTGTGTTTTCCCCGGCGAAATCCCCGATGGCTGCCGCCCTATTGATTCTCGGCTCATCAGAATTCCGCAAGCTTCACCCCGCGCTCCTGCTCTGATCCATCCCGCCAGCCCCCGGCCTTTCCCACAACCAACACCAAGGCCCGGAGCCAACAACCTCGCTTCACTCTCATCTGTGTCTCTCTATGGCCTCCACACCTGGATGTTGAAGAGCGTGTTGAAGTCGGGGATGATGACGTGCTTGTCCTCCATCTTGCGCCGCATGTTCTTGATGGCGTGATGGAGGTCTCGTAGTAGGGCGTGGGCCGGCGCCGGTAGGGGAAGTCCTTCATCCACACGCTGCACACCTCAAACAGCTTGTTGAACACCAGCCGGGCCAACTTCACAGAGTCCAGCTCTGTGTGACGGACACACGCACGCACGTACACACACACGCACGCACACACACACGCACGCACGCACACACACACACACACATATGGGGTTTCATGGACAAGCCTCTGCTTGGCTCGCTTTCCTGCTAAATTGTGCTCTAATCAGAAACAAAGGTCATTATGTTATTCGTTTCAAGATGTGCTTCAAATATCTGTAAAATAACATCTAAAGATAACAAAAATACAAATATGTACACAGGAACACACACACGGCACGTGCACACATATACAGTATACACACACACACACACACACACACACATGCACACACGTACATACAGTACACACGAACCCAAACACAGCAACAGGTCGACTGCGTGGTCCGTCACTATAACCCCGACCGTGATCGTGTGTGAGATCACGTGACACACCAGCGTGAGTACGGGGCGCCGGCAGCACGCCGTCCTAACGAGAGACGTGTGCTATCAGCGGCGGACACACAAGAAGGACACATGTGCAATTCGACAACTCGCATGGCAAAGTACTTGTGTGCTTCAAGCGCCATCTGTGCGTGATCTCTCTTCGCTCGCTTCCTACGCTCTCTCTCTCTATCTCTCTCTTTCTCGCTCTCTCCGCTCTCTCTCTCTCTCTCGCTCTCACACACAAACACACACATGCACGCAAACAACCACACACACACACACACACATACACACAGCTATTCTCGCCAGTCAAGCCCAGCTGACGGGCTGAACGTGTCTATGTTCTAGTTCATTTCATTCTAGGCTCCACAATTTGGTGAACCTCCTGTTATTTACGGTTGATTTGAATCCAATCCGTCGTTTATTGAACCCAATGTGGGGAAGAATAAACAGCTCGCATTGAAAACGCAGCAGCACACCTACACAGAAAATAATTGCCGGCTTAGATTCAACCACCCCTTGCACTATACTTTAACAGTATTCATTGAAACCCTTTCAGCTTTTTTTTTTCTTTCTCCGTCTTAAATTCTGTCTAGGAGGCGGCTGGGGGGAACCAGTCAGCCCGCTGTTAATGGCCAATGATTCCAGTGACCGTATTAAATATTCAGAGTTTTCAGGGCAATTATGCACACACGCAAAAAAAAACCCACATTGTCTGTTAACAGGCAATGTTCAATGTGGGTGTTTTCATAGAGTCGTGTTTTTAATGGAACATGGAGAACACGAGGACTGTGTTATCAGTGTGAAGATGGGTCACATGTGCCAGGAGCAGGGCTGAGGTGGGGGGGGTGGGGGGTGTGGGGGGTGGGGGGAGCCCGGTGGGGCATTCACTAATGGCGGGGGCCATTTTGTGTCTCATCACTAGTGACCGGAGAGCTCATGATGCGGTGAATCGTGAAAACGAGCTCAAACGCAGAGTAGTACAGATGTTTTTTTGTTTTTTAATATCGCTTTATCTGAAACCAGCCTCGTCTCCACATCATGTGCATACTGATACAGTGTGTATGTACAGAGTCTACATTCATTTCAATAGTGTCTCTCTCTTTTCTCTCTCTCTATTTGTTCCCCCTTTTTTTCTCTCTCTCACTCTCTCTCTCTCTTTCTCTCTCTCTGTCTGTTTCCCTCTCTCTCAAACTGTCATCCTTGCCTTCACCAAACCCTTATGTGAACTATTTTTAACACCTAAACATGGACATCTCTGAACTTTAACATCTCATTTTGCTAAACACATACTGTACCTCAACTGATCAAAACACACAGACACAGAAATACACACCCACACACACACACACACACACACACACACATACACACACACACACACACACACACACACACACACAGCAGGGGACTCACGGGGAAGGAGGGGCAGGGTGGTTGCGGGGTGTCGGCTTCAGCCTCAGTTTCCTCCTCCTCAGGCTTGATGAAGTGCAAGGTGGAGAGGTCGTTCTGGAGGACACTGTCGGCCGTGGACCGCGCCAGGGGCAGAGGCCAGTGGGCAGGGGACAGTTACTGTGGAGGGAGAG
>JAXIVH010000018.1:3781277-3811277 GCA_036785325.1 Urophycis tenuis | reverse complement strand
CGTTGCTGAGTGCTGCCCCATGCATTCACAATGAGCCCTTCCATTTCCGACACGGCGCACATCACTTTGTGCACGAGAGCATATCTAATCTAGTCATTAAATTACAATTTCTGCCACGGTTTTGCCCGCAAACCGTCCGCAAATAGCCACGTTTAGGGGGGCTGCCGCGTAGGCTGCCGGCCTACTGTTCTCAGCTCTGCAATGGAGTGTATACATCGTGTTCCTGAAATGGGTTCTGGGATTCCTCCTCATGGACCGTCTTCATGGTCCAACGCACCGAATTGGCCGAAGTCGTGTGCAGTTCCTGCTGGTGTGTTTTCGCTGCACAGCCTGCAGGCAGCGTTACGTAAGCCACCAGCTGGATGAGGAGGGGTTTGGGTCTGTGTATTTGGCCTACGGGAGAGATCCTTGACAACATGGTTCTCCTGCCTGGTCCACAACTTGTGCTGGCTTGCCCCCCCCCCCCCCCCAGGTGAGCACCAATGCTTCAAATGAATCTTGCTCTACCTCAGGGTGGGCTAATCTCTCCAGTCTTCAAAAAAATGCCAAGCATGAGAGGTATTCTGTGTCGGTGTGTGAGAGGGAGGCACATTACTCAGTCAAATTGAATTTTAATGAAAATAGATTTTAAAAAATCATCATTGTTTAACCTCTGGTCTACAATATAGAATATTTTCAGGCAACATATAAATACATTTAATATGCATGCTGGCGGACATCTTACCTGAAGAACAAACTGCAACATAAGCATAGACGTGAGACAACAATGTCTTCTCTATCTGTATGAAGATCAAATATGGAGACCAGGTGATCGTGACGATAGGCCTCTGCAACCCATTAGCCGGGTCCTTTTGTATATCAGAGAAATTAGATAATGGAGAGAATGGCAGCCAATGAGCTTGGACCATCAGACAGACTCTCTCCTGATTGGCCGACTTGCTTCATTAGCTTCAGCGTTCTCTCTCACGGTGGCTTGCTCAGACGTGTTACACACAGACACAAAAGTGTGTGATGAACTGAATCCAACAACAAATAAGAACAATGACCCTAAACATACATATATATATATATATATATATATATATATATATATATATATATATATATATATATATATATATATATATATATATATATATATATATATATAGCATATTGTTGTTGGAGTCATGTACATACTGTACATATATATGAACGAGCAGAGTTTGCTAAAACAGACGCACCGCTCTTAACGCGACAGGGACTAATCGTGTAAGCAATAGCGTGACGCCTTTATTAAATATGTAAGCGGTCGCTACTTAATAATACAATAACCTCGACTTTCTACGGATTGTCGCCGGGCCGTGTCACGCAACAGCGGGCGTCCTCGGACGCGGCCGTACAGAAGCATCGAGAGTCGGTCGTCATCATGCATTCTCATGCATTCTGTGCGGTAGATGCACAGAATGCTGTTGCTAATGCACGGGCCCGACCGAGCGGAGAGACGCGCCATGCGGAAGGGCTGCGGGGAGCAGCCCGTCTCGTACCACACATCTCCCTCGCCTCTCGCAGCACACCTGATGTTCTTGTATCGCGTTGCGCAAACGCAAAGAGCGGATCCTCTCGGGAGCTGCCATCGCGTCGGCCGCTGTTTGTCAACCTGCGGTACGCAGGATGTTATTCCTGAAATAAGACGCATTTACAATAACAGAACAAATGATATAGGTCATTGAAAGTAATTGTCCCTTTGTGCATTCCATCATATGTTTTCCATTGTAATGTTTTCCATTGATGTTTTGTGTTCATTTGTGTTTGCTAAGTAAACACTGGGAACATAGGCAGCGTTGCTGACTTACTCTTTCCCATGTTTCCCACTGGCCACGGGCCATGGCCTTCTTGTGGTAATAATCGTGTATAAAGGGGGCACGGCACTCTGCTGGGCCACTGCACTTGTCCATCGGTTACTGTTTGCATATGAGGTGGCCGGCGAAAGGTCTCGATGACAATTTAAGTGGCACACCTGTTGGGAACCGCTGGTACAGGCTGTACATTCACTTGATTGAATTGCATAGGCTGATTTTTTTTTTTTTTTTTTTTTTACAATCTGTTCCATTGAACTACAGCAACCCTGGACGGGGAGAACCGTTTTAGAAAATGGCTTGATGGATGGATGATGGAAGGCTGGATGATGATGATGTATGGATGGATGGATCAGTGGATGGTTGGCTTGCTGGCTGATGGAGGGATGGATGGACTGATGGAGAGAGTATTACAATATGGACGCTATATTGTACAACATTTCAGTTGTGGCCAATATCAGAATGGCCGCCAGAGCGTTAATACTCATACCAGTGTTGATTGGGCCATCGCATTCCACGGGTGTGCATTACCTTTTCAATAATGGGACACCTCTGCCAGGGACGCCTCTCTACAGTTCTGAATCAATGCGCTACGGATCCAGCAAGGTCAAATGCAGCTTTTGACCAGATGTTTCCTTGACAACCGATACGGTTCCAGATGAAAGTAGCTGGTGTCGTGCCGCTGTTGCTAGCCGTGGTGTAAGTGGACAAACCACGACAGGGTGTCCTGTCATTGTAAATAATGTCCTTGTGTTACGCAACCCCTGTCACCCATTACGTTCCAATAACGGGAGACCCCGTTGTGATTTATTCCTTGCATAATTCCTTACATTATTACTATATGAATTATGGATTTGTCGCTACTAAATTCATGTTCAGGGGTCTCTTATTGCTGGAAAGTAAGCCCTAACCAACGTCACTGACTTGGGTTGTTTCGTGTGGCTCTCTAATATTTACGAAAGCATGTTGTTCTTGTCTCTTCCGTTCAGCATCAGTATCCACACACACACACACACACACACACTGCACAGGGCCGTACGAGGTGGACAAGCAGAGAATTAGGCCTTCGTCTGTTAGCAGAACTGATTTGCATTCAGTTCTTGTGCCACCAACATATGACTCAACATTTGACTACGGGCAGATTACGGAGAGAGGGAGGGCGGGAGGGGGGTGGAGAGAGACAGGGAGGGAGGGAGGGAGGGAGGGAGGGAGGAGGGGAGAGAGAGCAAGACAGAGAGTGAGGGAGGGAGAGAGAGACAGCAAAAGAGAGAGAGAGGGAGAGAGAGACAGCGAGAGAGAGCAAGAGAGAGAGGGAGAGAGGGAGACAGCAAGCGAGAGAGAGAGAGCAAGGGAGGGCGGTAGGGATGTAGGAAAAAGGGGACAGCAGAAAGCTCTGAATGTTTTGAAGGTCATTCACTTCCTAAAATGGGGCCTCTACAGAGCTGAAATTAATGAAGCCGTCTGTTTTAGCGGCGCTAACCTGAACCAAAAGCAAGGCGAGGCTTTTGATTTTCTGCTGTGATAACCGCTCTTCTGGCACCAGGAGCTGGAGCGCAAGCAGACAGGCGATCCCTGTGATCCAACACCCGGGGGTAACGGAGCGGAGATGAATGTCTGTATACACCTCGATACCTCATACCTCATACCTCTTACCTCATACCTCTTACCTCATACCTCTTACCTCTTACCTCATACCTCTTACCTCATACCTCTTACCTCATAACTCTTACCTCATACCTCATACCTCTTACCTCATACCTCTTACCTCATAACTCTTACCTCATACCTCATACCTCTTACCTCTTTCCTCATACCTCTTACCTCATACCTCTTTCCTCATACCTCTTACCTCATACCTCTTACCTCATACCTCTTACCTCATACCTCTTACCTCATACCTCATACCTTTTACCTCTTACCTCATAGCTCCTACCTCTTACCTCATAGCTCTTATCTTTTACCTCTTACCTCATACCTCATACCTCTTACCTCATACCTCTTACCTCATACCTCTTACCTCATACCTCTTACCTCTTACCTCATACCTCTTACCTCTTACCTCTTACCTCATACCTCATACCTCTTACCTCTTACCTCATATCTCTTACCTCATACCTCATACCTCTTACCTCATACCTCTTACCTCATACCTCTTACCTCAATATTGACATCTTAACCTGTGCTCACTTTAAAAGATGACGCCTGAAGGTGTTTGCCTTAAATGCTCATCATACACATTGTATTCACAGTAATGCTAGTATCCATATCCGATTATTCAAGACAATAGTCTTCAAGTCAAGTCTTGTACCACACGATTGAAATATGTATATAATATATATATACTGTACATGTATATTATCATATATAAATACTATATGGCTGGCTCTCAGTGCAATATTACCCCAACTTCATGCCTGCTCTCTACATTTGCAAAGGATGCAAATGAGCAAAGATAGACTAATGTCCTCCCTATCTGATCCCTTGCATCATAGTTCCATGCGGTCTATGCTTTTGACATAACATAACACATAGCAACGTGTTGTGCAGTGCACACCCACATTGCGATATCACAATGCAGCGCTTGACAGGATGTACAGTACAGGGTGTAATGTCCAAAAGCAAGCTTAGGTCAACAAAGGGGTATTAGAATACAATTAATCAGCGGTTTCAGAAGCCACTGATCAACAGTGTGACCCCTGGGAGCGTATTTTAAGGCTAACACACTTGAAGTTCTGAGGCCTCTTTGGTAATCAGAGTCTTGCTGTGGGGATTACCTCATCGTTAATCCCAGCGAGACTCTGTGATTAAGGGATTACTCTGGCAAGTAATTTCCCAGCATGGGAAAGCCCAAATGCGGAAATAAAAAGCCAGAAGGCGAGAAGAGAGATAGCTGGCTAAACAGGAAATCTAAGAGGAGTACAAATAAGTGCCTTTAACAGTGTGTCCCAGTTTTGAAAAGTAAATACGTAAGTGTTGAAAGAACACAAAAGGGATCTTTATGTGTTAGTATATTTTGTTTCACCTTCACTTCACCAGGTTAGTCCCCAGAGATTCAACATCTCTTTCTCAACAGAGACCTGGTCAAGAAGGGCGGCACTACATTAAGTTACAACATGGAAACACAGCATACAACACAGCAAAAATTATAATACACGGTATTAGCTAAAACATCAACAAATTCCAGTAGTTTGTTCCTCCTGCTGTTTTACAAAAGATTTGAATTGACGCACCGGGCCTGTGTAGAATACCTACTGAAGAGGATTAACTCACCACAGAAATGGCCCAATAAAAACCCTACAGCCATCCACAATGCAGAAAGGTTGGAATATGTAGAACACAACTCTTGCAGTTCATAATTGGCTTGAAAGCAGCAAAGATTGTATTGATTGGACAGTAGTAAAAGTGAAACGGGTTCGAATGTAAGAGGTGCTACATTGATTGATGTCAGCAAACGCAATCCGCCATTTAACTCAATGATCTCCTTTACACCTGGCAGTAAAACTCGTTTTGGGACCGGGTATATCCAATATCCAGTCGAATGTCAATCAGATATCAATCAGTTGTCACCAAAATGCACATAGCGCAGATACCCCCCAACACTCACACACACACACACACATAATGGGACACTTGAAAAGTGTTCCTGGTGGTCGCAGGCCTATATAGCACAGAGATAGGATGTTACGTGGGACTCTCTAAGGAGAAACAAAGAGGCTGATGGGAAGTCAGACTGCTGGGGTTTCTGAAGGTGTCCCAGAACACCGTGCTATAGTCACTTCCTGCAAGTCAGTCCCATGGGGTGGCCCCATGTCCCGGGGGACAGGAAGTCCCCTGGCTTCCTGTTGCTCTGGTTCTAGAGTAACTCCACAGTGTAGCACTTTTGGCTTCAACGCGAGAATACATTGTTTGTTATATTGTCCAATGTGGATGTGGCATAGCTCAATGGGCTCCCCAATAGTGAATGGAGTGAGAGTGTTGGAAATTACATTTCGATACAAGTGCAATTGTCACAGGTTACCATCCTGTGAGTATGTGTGTGTGTGTGTGTGTGTGTGTGTGTGTGTGTGTGTGTGTGTGTGTGTGTGTGTGTCTAAACTGCTGTTCTTTCTACATGATTGTATATTTCAAAAGCATGGTTGTTAGCGGGTTAGTCAGCTCAAAACCATATGATTTATGAGTTATTCTTGAAACATTGAATACAAAATGTGTCTAGAAAAGATCCCCATGTGACAAAACTGTGAATCACTCTATGAATATTCATTATATGTTTTATTTTGCCAGAATGATTGCTCTCCTTTGAAATGGAGACCAACAGCCATTTTGAGTGGGATGGAAGTGTTTTGAGTTTGTTATTACGGCTTAAAATGAGACGTGTGTCCATTCTTTTAAGGTTCTGAAACTAGTTTAGCACAAAAGGAGGTCACTTCATTCTGAGACAGTACATGAGGGACTTAATCTGAAACGACACAATAGAGGAAATTGGTCATCTGCAAGTAAGATATAATTATGAGCCCTGGACAATGGGTTTTTACATAGATGATGCCATTATATAACATACATAAAGTACAGGAAGTCAGTGAGCTGTTTCCAGATAGAAGGCCAGTACAAAACACACACATTAATTTGCATAAAGCTGGCTGTGGCTGTGTTGTCCATACTTAACCTGCTGTCTTTCAGGTGGCCAACACGGCCTCTCTGTCTCTCACAACACTCATTGTGGGTCAGCTCTTCAAACAGATCCAAGTAAACAGGAGAGCTGTGGTTTTTCTGAATAAAAACCACTGCAATGTTTATATTTCTCAACCAATTTCAGCGAATCGTATTTATCGTTCAATAATTAATCATTATTTAATTCAATTCATGAAATTATATTATGTAAGCACGCATCTGCAGGTGTTAACCAAGGAAAAGAATACATTATCATTATATTATTTATAATAATAAATCATGCTCGACAAACCTGAATTTGTACAATTACTTACGACAATGGACATTTTTCCACCATGGAAGTAATTCAGTCCATGAAGGGCTGACATTGATACACACTTGAGTGGCCAGCAGCAATTACAGCCTGCCTGTTGAGACGCTAAGTAAACATGTTGTCCTGTAGATAATAAACTCTTGAATATAAAAAAATTATAATTGAACTGAGCTGACAAACATAAACGTAATAGTGGTTCTAATGCAGAAAAACCGTGGTATATGTACAAATACAGTACCTGTATGGACCTTCAGTAGCGTCATATTGACATAATGCAGAAGCGATCTGACGCAGTCAATGTGCTATCTATGTACATAGATCTATGGACTTAACGACTGAAGATGTCATTCATTGACCATGGGCCGCGTGCCCTGGTACATAAGAACAGTAGCAGACCCATAATTGGATGCCTGTGTGTCCCACCATGATAGCTCTGCAGTCTCTTGGACCTCTTCCATCACATTAGATGCTGCCCTTTGGGGTTCACAACCTGGCCAAGGTACGCAGCAGAGTGTTCTGTTCTTAAGGTTGGCAGCAGTTATGTAAGGCGCATCAAGGTGGTTTTAGGTCACTTAAGTCAGCTTGCTGCCATCTGTAACCTGAACATCCTCCTACATAACACATGTATTAATACATGTATTATTACGTGATACTTACTTTTTTCTTAATGGGACCACATTTTTATATCTATAAAATACGCCCATATATATCAAAGAGTATCAACCTTATTGTTCGTAATATCATTCACACCATAGATTTGTATTAATGGCTTTGTATTGTATTATCGATTTGTATTTCTATGAACCAACTCCTTATTACTCAAACATACAAAAATCATGGATATATACAAAAACATGCACATATACTGTATATACATAGAAATAAATATATGGCAATAGTGTAGTTAATAGTACTGTGTGGATCCACATGCAAAGGTGGAAAGGATTCCTGGTCCAGAAAGTAAAAGTCCACGCCAGTAATTTGAGTCAGCTCTCTAGATGTGCTAATTAGCACTAGCCAACCGGCACAGCTAATGAATGTAATCAGCTGGCTGCATGCATGGGGAGAGCCAAGACATGGCAGGAGTGTCTAAAGCTAGAATGTGTGTGTGTGTGTGTGTGTGTGTGTGTGTGTGTGTGCATTCATGCCTGAGTGTATGTTTATGCGCCCATGCCTGAGAGTGTGTGTGTGTGTGTGTGTGTGTGTGTGTGTGTGTCTGTCTGTCTGTCTGTCTGTCTGTCTGTCTGTCTGTGTGTGTGTGTGTGTGTCTGCATGTCTGTGTGATTGTGCATGTGTGTACAGGCAACAGGCCTGGGATACAGCTCATTGACTTCCTCTACAATGGAGGGTGTTGAAGCAGTTTGACCGAGTAATCTGCAGCTCAAAGTGCAATTATGACAACTTCTTCCCTGGCAGCCTATTGCTGCCTTGCCTGCCAGCCTCAGGGATGTCCTCATTAATACAAAACATTGGAGCCCTTTAGGGGGTTTGTGAAACAAGGGAGCAGAAGCTGTCCTTGAGCCAAATTATCTTTAAAGCGGGAATTAACCAAGCCACCAATGCTTTTTAGATGGCGCAATTTCCTCTCATTTGCCCACTCATTTACACTGCTCACAGTGATTGATGACTTAAATGTTAGTAAGATCATTAAAGTAGTCTTTAGCAGTGTTTAACCTGAGGAAAATATTCCTCAGGTTTTACATTTCTGGTGAGAGCGCAATTTTACAAATCTGTGTGCAATTTGTTTCAAGGCAAGCAAAGCTGTGTTAACGCATATGTAACTATGTATGTATGTAACTAATATGTACAAAAAGCATTATATAATGCATGTTTGAAGTCTATGTAGACACATTTTAAAATGTTCTGATTAGGTCGTATGATTTATTAGTATTTTAATGTTTTTTACGTTTAGCTTTTACCACTTGTTCCAACACATTGGGTTCAACAAATTCCCAATCCTAATCGCATGATATCTAATATTCGAATCCTTTTTTTTTTTTTATTACATGTGTGTCCTGAAGGGTACCTAAATGAGCCTTGCAGGCTACTGCTAGCTAGTGGCTCTGTCTTCAGGGTCTGCTGCAGGCACTGTCCATGGTGCTGAACTAGCTGCTAAGACTTAGCACCGGTGGGCGGGTAACATTGTCTGGTCTCTCAAGACAGAGGAGTTTTGTTTTTTTCAAACGCTCCAGCCTACACGTCTGTACTGATGGCAGCCAAGTTTTGAGTTACCGGATCCAGGGATCCAGAACTGGATCCAAGGTACCTCCACCAATCGCGGCACAGTGTGCATGAAAGTGTTTCAACACCCCGCCGGCACCCCGCCGGACACATAGCCGAGGCAGGTGGGTGGGGGGGGGGGGAGCTCTCTGTAAAGACCAGCACTGTGTAGACTGGACCCTGTAGAAATACACTTAAGCAAAAATCAATCAAATCCCCCTCTTAAAGCTTCATCCACTCACACAAATGAGCCCCTCTTCGACAGAATATCTCTGTGACGCCACTGGAAACAAGGTGTAGCTCCGCCCCTCTCTCTCGTTTTTGGGCTTCCGTCTCCACCCCCCCCCCCCCCCTCCCAGAAGTTCTGCTAGGACTGCCGGATCCCAGATAAGGGAACTGGTAATTACATCCAGTCTTGATGAGTCACTACCTCACCTCCTGGTTTGTCTATCGCTAACACGGAGCACATGAGTGGTTATAATAGATTGTAATCACTGTTCGGGTTATGGACCGCGCTGTCATGTGTGTCGAGCATGTTGCAGGCATTCATTATTGCACATTGTACATTGTACTGACTTGGTTCAATCCAACATCGCTAAGACAATGACATCCTCCCAAAAAATAAGTACACCTTTAATGATGATGATATGTTTTGTGTAGTGACGGACTGAATCCTATTTTAATGATTGAAGGAAATGTGAAGCTAGACACCTCGTGATGGATTACCTGTGTGTGTGTGTGTGTGTGTGTGTGTGTGTGTGTGTGTGTGTGTGCCGACCCTTAATGATTGACTTATTGATATTTTGCAGTCAGGTGTTGTTGGGTTTCGTTGTCGCTGCTCAATTCATATCTTATATATATATATATATTAACATGTAAATGTTTTTTTGATAATCTGCCTTGTATATATATATTTGGTATATAGTCTTATTCACAAGGACATTTTAAAGGCCTCTGTGGTAGTTGCTCATCCAATATGACATTCACAGGGATTGGTGTAGTTCAAAGAAACAAAAAAACCCCTCTAACAAATCTGTTGTTCCCCCAGTAAAAATAGTGCTTTGTGTTTCTACAGTACACAATGCTCTCTATGACAACAGGCTTCCCCCACCGCCTGTATGGGGACGGCACCTCGACACACACTCTCTCACTGAGTGTCATCATCGCTTAACAACAACAGTGAGCTGTCAACAAGACACAAGCACACTTTCAACGTCGGATTAATATGCACATTTTCTTCTGCCCCTGAAAACATTCACACACACACACACACACACACACACACATGCACTCGCATACACGCAGACACACACACACACGCAGACACACACATAAATACATAAACACACGCAGACACACACATACATACATACACACACACGCAGACACACACATACATACATACACAAACACATACAGACACACACACACACACACACACACATACATACACACACACACACACACACACACACACACATACACACATAAACACACACACACACACACACACACATACACACATAAACACACACACACACACACACACACACACACACATACCCACATTTAGATGCACAAACTTCCACCCATGCACGTTTTTTTTATTATTTTCCATTATCAATAAATGGACACACACACAAGCAAACACACACATAAACACATAAACATCCACCAGGGAGAGGGTATCTCCATCGCTCCCTGGTCTATTATTAGCTCTTCAACCCAGAGACAATCTAATGACATGTTGGGCCCAATCACGGAGATGTGATTCAACGCAAAGTCACAGTATGTGTGGAACAACTCTAACTTTCATTATCAACAAACAAAAATGGCTTCATGCATATACTGCATAGTGTATAAATTAAACAAAAGCCATATTCATAGGAGACCAGGGGGACTCGTTGTTGAAGAAGAATTCTGCATTCAGTTCCCCCATCTCCCTAGTGTTTAGAACCAAGATGGAACCAAGATGGCCGCTAGGTGAATAAGGCCCATGAGCAATTTAGATTGTCATAATTCCAACTGTTCTAAATGCTTGCCACAACCATTTCATCTCAGCATTGACCTACATGTTAATTAATTCACGTTGTAGGAATAGATAGAAGATAGAAGAATCGGTTTTCGTATGGTGTTAGACAATTTGATTTTTAATTTGACTTCCAAATTATGTAATTATGTCATTTCAATCTAAATGATGATTTAAATTGTATTACTGTCAGGCTGTTAACGTCATTTCATTAGCTCACGGTAGCATATAATTGAAAAACTGTTAAGACTGGCACAACTGCTTATTGATTGCTTTCAAACCATGTATGCACGACACAAACTACCATTGACGTAACCATGTCCACGGTTACACTCGAAATACATTTGACACATTCCTCTTCCACTTCCAGTGTTTGTTCCCAGCACCGTTTGTGCACCTTATTTTAGATTCAGAATGAGGCCAGCACAGTGGCGTTCTGCGCGTTTGTGTTCATATAGACCTCAATGTGCAAATTCTGTGTCGCTGTCAGCTGGCGTCTGAGTGCGAGTGAACTTTATAGTTCAGTGCTTGTTCTTTCTGTTGTATCCACCAAGTCGCTGATATCTTTGTTCAGCACTTGGACATGACGTTCTACTTGGACACTGTGTGGTTCCAGTGACAGAACAAGTGAGACCAACAGAATGTCTGTTACAGTCATTAATGGAATGTGCTTGAAATCAAGCCCATTTTTGGAATAAATAAGACATGAATATTGGGACCGGGGTGCAGAACATCATCCCTTTTGGTTGACAGAATGCATAGAAGATAGCTGACAAATATGATGGGTGGATCAATCAGCTGAGGAGAGGAGAAATTTTGAGCAAGTAAGGTCCTTACTTATGTCACCATGTGTTTCCACAAAGGAGGACTTCCTTTACAACGTCACCACTTATTACCATGAAGGAGGAGTTCCTTTACTACGTCATCACTTATGGCTAAGGAGAACTTCTACTGCTAGTACTACTAGGAGTTCACTCGTAAAGAATGAATTTTACACTACAACACTTTACGCTACTCCCGTTCAAGTTCACCTTGAGATATCTGTACATTACCGTTTGCCTGTCTCAAATTCAGACAAGCTGTTTAATTTCAAACTCATCGTTGTGCATCGAGGAGGAGCGTTCCCTGGGCTAGCATCTGCTCTCCGTTAGCCGCTTCCAGTACACTGTACGTGTCTGAATCTGGGTAAGAGGCAGACGACGCGATTTATAGATAACTCAGCGTACCCCTTTAAGGTGCTTGTTGTGGGCCTCCTGATAGCATCCTGATCTCACATGTTCAGGGTTCAGGGTTTCTCTCTGCAGGTCAGTCTGGCCTCCATGCCGTCGAACGGCTAATCCACAACATCTGCAGTCCGCAGAATTCCTGAACGATTCCTCATCCAAGGAAGGTGCACAAGCCTACGAGGCATACACAAATTGGCATGGAAGGCTTTTTATCAAGAGGAGAATATGTTTTTTTGCTTTACAGCTCATGAGCGCATTCGGTAACAGCGAAGACAGCATCTGCGTCACTCTGATTTGGCGACACTTTTTTTTTCCCCACAATGTAAAGGCCATGCCCATCTTTGGAAATCAATTGCCTCCCAGCCAAGGCCAGGCTGATATTCATTGCGAAAAGCAGACTTGAACACCTGGGTTGTCAAACAAAGAAAGCTTGTTGTAGCCAGTATAAATAAAATAAGCACCGTTGAGGAGAAGATGTAACCCAGTGGCTTCTCGTTCTTTAGACTACACCAGATATTTTCACACTGTGTTCAAGGTTGCTCAACGTGTTACATCACACGAAGACGCTGTTGTCTGCGTCTGCCTCAATATGTGTCCGTTTAGATTTTGCTCTCTGCTGATGTCTGACCAATGAGGGCATCTCTTCCCTGATTCTCAGCCCTCTCAATGGTGGAGAAATGCAGGGTGGGAGGGAGCAGTCAGCGAAAGGGACATCATTTTAGGTTTAGTTTCAAAATCTCGTTCTCTTCTGCTCTTTTATCGTCTCTCTTTCTCCACAACTGGAATCTTACCAACAGCAGCTTTCTGTGACATAGGCCGTCGTCATATAAGCCTCTTTCATAAATTAGCGCTACATAAGACTGCATCAAAGCGATAGCCAGTTTCCCATTCGGGCTGTTGATGAAACATGCATTCCTGCATGTGCAATTCATTTAAACCGCAAGTGGAATACTGAAGACCTTCCCGGTGATTCCAGTACTCTTCTTCATCGTCATCTTGGAATATTCATGGCGGAGACGGCGAAGGACCCTCCCCGCTGCTGCTCCTCCTCCTCCTCCTCCTCCTCCTCCTCCTCCTGTCTACATGTGCTGGGCAACGTGAGATATCTGCTTCTCTGTGTCACCACCAGCTGTAGACCACGTCGACCCTATACATCCTGCGTCGCCGCCAGTCTGCCACGCGAGGACAGAACGTGGCGCCCGGCCATTTATGAGTAACAACCGACGGCTGTCATCCTTCTCCATCGACCGCTCCACCGCCACACCACACGTTCAATAGCCCTGTCCGTTCATCTCAATCCCAGCCGCTTCTGTCTCTCGGAGGCATACACATTTTGATGCAGTTCTACAAATGTTCTTCATTGTGTGTGTGTGTGTGTGTGTGTGTGTGTGTGTGTGTGTGTGTGTGTGTGTGTGTGTGTGTGTGTGTGCGTGTGTGCATGTTTTTTACATGTATTTCTGCACACAAACTAGATGGTGATGGATACATGTCGAGGTGGTGTTCCTCTCAATACAATCCATGCGAAATCTAGAACGATTTGGACACGGCGAGGCCACGTTAGTTTGCCATAGGCTACACCTTGCACTAGTCGTGTCGACGGAACAGGGGATCCTTATGGGGGCAGAGCGCTTACGTCACACTCTATAAATTGAATTCTCACGATTCTTCGTTTCCCTGCACCCGGGGTGTCACGCCTACGTACGCGATTTCCGTGCATCGCCGCGCGCGCACTCCCCTCAAACCCCACTGCGCTGTACGGCGAAGCGCACGTCGCGACTTTATATCGCCGCTATCGCGTCTAAATATAGCACTACAGTCGGCTTCATGCAGGAGTGTGATGC
The DNA here is from genome assembly GCA_036785325.1 of Urophycis tenuis. Lineage (NCBI taxonomy): Eukaryota > Metazoa > Chordata > Actinopteri > Gadiformes > Phycidae > Urophycis > Urophycis tenuis. The sequence goes on along the minus strand of JAXIVH010000018.1, from coordinate 3,797,142 downwards.
GGTCCATCATGATTCACGAAGAGTGGGGGAGTCTTTCTCCCGCGGGGGGTTCCCGTAGACCCGGTGTAGACCCGATGTGCACTGTAGCCTACCAATGAAACAAGATTTACTTCGGCATATCAGGGCAGATTAAAGGTATCATAAATATAGAGACCTAGATCTATAGAGCTATAACATATAGGCGTCAGATCATTTAATCGGCGAATACGTCATCGACCCCTCTCAATTCCTCAATTGTTACTGTTATCCGTCCACATCGAGTTATAAATGATGTATGTTGCAGCTCATTGTCGTTAACAATTCGTCTCTCCCAAGTGCGCCGCAGATGGCTCTCCTTTTCCGCCTGGGCAAACAGCACGACTTTCGGCTAAGGCTATTACCTACTGTGGATATTCGTGCCAATATCCACATAACCTCGAATTAATTGTCTGAGCTTATCTAAGCGTCTGGGTAAAGCCTCGCGTACGGTTTGGTAAGGAACAACGCCGTCTATTTTAAGCCCAAGGAAGGCAGCGATGCTCCGGAATGATAGATTCCCAGTGATGGCTTCCTACCTCGTCGTCACTGGAAGCAATGACGTCCCGATATTACGGAGAAACGGGAGAGTTTCTTTAATGGTGCACCGCGACCTGACCAAGGACGAACCTTGTTATAGACTACAACACGATCCTAACTCAATGAGAGAGGGTATAGCCCACGGTGTCTCCAAAAAAATGTGCGTCTTTATGTTTCTCCAACATAAAGACACCTCTTGTGCGTTATAATTGTCAATGTTCACTTTTTCTTTTTTACACAAACAACAACGCATTCGTTTTCAATCAACATTTGTGTTTGGACTTATACATCGACATGCACGATGTGTAATTATGCACAGACAAGAAGATGACACTTTTTAAGGCTTCTACAGCGCCGACTGTATTGTACGCTATCGTATCTTCAATTCCCTAGTGTGGCCAGGTCTATTTTTTTACTCGTAGTGTATAAACAAGCAGAAGAGAGTCTATCTAAAATCTTAATTCTCCATGATAACTTTTATTTAATATTCACCACAATTTCAGAGAAACTCTCCCTTTCTCGCTCTCGCTCTCTCTCTCTCGCTCTCATTCTCGCTCTCTCATTCTCTCTCTCTCACCTGCAAATGCAAAAGTAGCCATGTTCTGTATTATTAACAAGTATGTCATGCAACTTATGAGAGCAATAGCCTCCGTGTATGCCATGAAGCGAAAAGACGAGACACTTAACTATTTGTACAGGTGTTGAAGACACAGGTCGAGGCATTCCCCTTCCACCTCCTCCTCGGAGACGAGATCCGTCACGGGGCGCATCGGCAGCGGGTCGTTCTCCTGGAGAGGAGGTCTCATCTCCCGGAGAAAGAGTTCCAAGAACCTTCGGAAGGTTTTTTCTTCTGTTGCAGATCCGGCCATCTCTTCTCATTCCTGGACAGACAAGAGAACGCTCAAGCCCGCCAATATAGGACTGGAGTACTTCGAATAGCGAGCTGGACGCTTTCCACTCGGCCCCGGGTGTGAGCGCGCGCGCGTAAACAGAGCGCTCGCTCAATCATAAAAGGGTGGGTGGGTGGTTGACGGTGACGGAGGCTTAAAGAGAGAAAATAGCTCCTGTAGGTGCTAAACGCGTGAACGCGCACGTACATAGGCGAGCGACAGGCGATTGGCTTACGTCTCGGGCGATAGTTGACTTGCCCCCTAAACGCAAAATAGCGCTCAACGCACAGCGGAGCGACCTCAGGCGCATTAAAGTGTAGAAATATGCGGAGGCGGCTATAATTTGGATGTAAAGCAACGTACAATTGCGTTCCCCACAAGGCTATTCGTTCTTATAGATTCCTTATATCTTATCTGATATAATAGTGGCATATTATTGAATCGCAATAATTATAAAAGGCCTATAACAAACAAACAACAAAGATATTATTGTACTGCCCTTAGTGTTAGTGCCCATAGAAGACATAGAATAAATGTAATTGAGAACTCAACTTAGGCAGTTCAGTTATCAAAAGTAGCCGACAAATTGATAATACACAATGTAGGGATAGGCCTACTTTGTTATCAATCCTAAGGGTTGACTGCTTTGGATGTCTACATGCATAGATATCTGGATCATGAATCAGCAGGAACGTTTTCATTTATTACCCATTATTTATTTATGTATTTATTCAGTTATTGGATACATTCTTAAGTAGCCAATAAAACACTTAGATTGCATCAGAGATAAGTCCATTCAATACCAGCAAATACAAAGGCAAAATCATGAAACCAAAACTATGAAAGCAAATGGAGGTTTAATACATACCATACATAACTATTATTAACATTCACAAACACAAATCACATCAACAAAAATCGCCATATGGCATAATTTATATTTTTGCACTTTCACTAGACTGGATTAGTCATAGGGATGAATTGAAATCAAAAACATAAATGAAATAAAAATAGATGAGAATGAGCGTTTACCATTTATCCATGAGCGTTTACCATTTATCCATGAGCGCAATGTAGGCCTGTGTGATCATTAGCAATCACAGTAATCATATTTACCAAGTCAAAAATATGTAGATTTTCTATTGAGCCTAAAAATTATATGTGAGGTATCAACAAATAGGAATGTTGTTCACCTTAACCAACTTTTACTATTTGGCCAAAATGTGTCGAAGAATGACAGGGCATGAACAATTAATGTTTCCTCCTGCGAGGAGGAGTCAAAATGTCCTCAATAAATGTAGAATTACAATTGTCGTCCTGTTCTCCAGAATCATGACATTTTGATCTGGGATTCAGCAGAACATCTAAGCCATTCCGTGGCTTTATCATAAGAACTATTCAGGTATTTAATGTGTTGTACACGGACATTTTTAGAAGACGAACCCGGAAGTAGCGTCTGTGTGCGGCTGTATTTCTTCCTCATGTTTTGAGTTTAGGTGGGGGACGCCAAAATGGCATTTTCTATTAGTGTAGAAGCACTCGTACAGTCTGTAATATTAGAGGAGACATTATATAAAGATGAAGGACTCTGTGTACTTGGCATATTTGGTAAAAGCGCGATGCAAACGGGGGTACTTAAAGAATCATTTATCAATACGCTAGCAGACAAACACATATTCTCTCTATTCTGTGGACTCGAAGAGAAGAACTCTGAGAATGGAAGCCTTATCCAGGCCGTCTACAGCCAAGAGAACCGTGTGTTGTATCTGGTGCTAACTTCAGTCTACGACAACAGACAACTTCTGCGTGCATGCGAGTCTCTCAGTATGGAGATTGGACACTCGGACGCCCAGGACATCTGGAAAGGCATGGATAAACAACACTGTCTCCACTTGCTCTATCTATTTTCCGTCTGCCATGTCCTCATTTTGGTCCAGCCCAATTGCGCCTTCGATGTCACTTATGACAGACTGTTCCGCGCTCTGGATGCACTACGACAGAAGGTACTTCCGTTGATTCGTGCTGCTATTAAAGACACTCAGGTTTCCAAAGAATGGAAGCTGAACTGTCGCCCTTGCCCCCCTCGGTTGCTCTTTGTATTCCAAATGAACGGAGCGTTAAAAGTGCCGACGGGAAGTGATTCAGCAGGAACCGCCGACAAGCCCAAAAAGCATTCTCCGAGGAGGCGCCTCCAGCATGCCTTGGAGGACCAAATTTATCGCATTTTCCGCAAAAGCCGGGTCCTCACTAATCAAAGCAGCAACTGTTTGTTCAGCGTACCCGCCAACCAACCGTTTGTTTACGTGGTCCCTGGACCAGATGAGGACCCACTGGGTGCGTTGCTTGGACACCTACGATCCAGCTGCGCCTTGCGTGAACAAGACCCCAACTCCTCACTAACGGGACCCAGGCGTTACCAACAGATCCGTCGTTCGGCAAGGCAGCCCCACACTACTGTCGATTACAGCGGTGTGAGTGGGCAGCTGGTGGACTGCAGTTTGAAGGAGTTCCTATGGCAGCACATAGATCTGGTATTAACTAAAAAAGGTTTTGACGACAGCGTTGGGCGCAACCCACAACCTTCGCACTTTGAGCTCCCCACCTACTCCAAGTGGGTCCAGGTGGCATGCAAACTGCACCAGGTTCTAATACACAACACCGAGGAGGACAGTGCGGACTATGCCCTCAAAGTGCAAAGCCAGCTGAAGGTGCTGGAGGGCTTCCTCGACGCCGACGCAAAGTTTTCCGAGAACCGGTGCCAGAAAGCCCTGCCGCTGGCCCACAGCGCTTACCAGTCGAACCTGCCGCACAACTACACGACCACGGTCCACAAGAACCAACTGGCTCAGGCGCTGCGCGTCTACAGCCAGCATGCCCGCGGCGTGGCCTTTCAGCGCTACGCCCTGCAGCTCCACGAGGACTGCTACAAGTTCTGGAGCAACGGGCACCAGTTGTGCGAAGAGCGAAGTCTCACCGACCAGCATTGTGTTCACAAGTTCCACCTGCTACCACAGCCAGGTGATACAGCTAATGCAGTGTGCATTGATTCACCATACAAAGGTGTCATGCAAATACATTTCAAGACCACGCGGCCGTTCGGTTTTCTGTCATTCAATTCATCAAGTGATCCGACATGTTCTGTTTGTAGGTGAGAAGCCGGACATGGACCACAACCCGCCGATTCTGCACCACAACAGCCGGGGCCGCTCCACCAGCGCCTGCAACTGTGGCAGGAAGCAGGCGCCCCGTGAGGATCCATTTGACATCCAAGCCGCCAACTCTGAGTTCTACCTGGTCAGTGCACATCACTCTGGGCTTGTATTTACAGTATATGGGTTTTAAATAGTCAGAGAGCTCCGTATCGTTTCCTCGATTCCATTATTATGAGATTGTTAACTCACAAGAAGGTTGTGTTGTCCAATTTTTTTCTTTTATACTACACCTCATATTTTTGCTCAAAGCCTAAATAGGAACAGAATAAATTGGTTAAGTAATCGCTGAATTGTCAATAATGACCAACCATAGTTGGTTAAGCTCTCTAGTTTTGTGGCTTAAGTAAAACAACTAACTAACAACTAACTTAAACAACTATAACAAATCCACTCACCAAAACATTGCAGATGGTGGAGGACAAATGCTGCTTGAAGCTGGAGCGGATCGACTTCCCCGTCTTCCAGCCCAGCACGCCGGACCCCGCACCTGCCTCGCCCTCGGCCTGCCAGGACACGCCACGCCCCGCATCAGACGGCTCGGCGCCCAGCGAGGGCGAGAAGCTGAAGGACCCCACACCGGCCGCCGCCGTCTCCGGTAGCGCGGCCCACAGCCACACCCCCGGAGATAGCACGGGCCTGAGCCTGGCCCTCAGCCTGGGGCAGTCCACGGACAGCCTGGGGGCCTACGGCGAGGCGGACGGCAGCGAGGCCCAGGTCTCCCACAAGAGGCCCAGCCTGGTGGACCGGCAGCCCTCCACCGTGGAGTACCTCCCGGGGATGCTGCACACGGGCTGCCCCAAGGGGCTCCTCCCCAAGTTCTCCAGCTGGTCCCTGGTCAAGCTGGGGCCGGCCAAGTCGTACAACTGCCACACGGGCCTGGAGCAGCCGGGCTTCCTCCCGGGCTCCTCCTTCCTGCTGCCGTGGGACCTGGTGATCCGCTCCCGGAGCTCCGAGGAGGACGCCGGACTGGCCGAGCCGCTGGACGGGGGCGGGTCGTCGTGGCCCGCCCCCAACAAGTCCCTGGTGGGGAAGCGCGGCAGCACGGGCGGCCTGGGCAGGGGCCGCAGGCGGGACGATGTGGCGCGGGCCTTCGTGGGCTTTGAGTACGAGGACGGCAGGGGCCGCCGCTTCCTCAGCGCAGGGCCCGACAAGATCGTGAAGGTGCTGGGGCCCGGGGGCGCCAAGGAGCCGGCCACCCGGGTCCTGAACACTGACATGCCCCTCTACGTACCCTCGCCCGCGCAGGGGCGGGGCCTCAAGCCTCACTATGCCCAGCTGATGCGCCTTTTCATCGTGGTGCCCGACGCCCCACTAGAGATCACTCTGAACCCACAGGTAAGTCAAGTCAAAGTGAACTTTATTGTCTATCCTACCATACAATTAGCGCAGGTCATTATACAGAGGATAGACATTGCGTTTCTCCAAACTCCAAATGTGCAATAATTGTAACAGACAACATATAACATACCAAATAACATGGCGCAATAACAAAATAGTGCAAAATATACACCCAGACAGACAGTGGGCGTATACATTTTAAAGCATAGGAAGTAGAACATTCACAGTGAACTCAATGCTGTTGAGTTGTTAAGGTGCAGTAGTAGAAGGAGCAATATGGCAAAGTGCAAAAGTGTGGAACAGCAGCATGGAGATGCATATGTAAATCAACATGCATGGCATGTAAAATGGTAAGCTGGCCAGGCCGGCACTCAAGCAAAAGCTGGTCTCATAAAAGTGCCTCTCGGATGTATGCATAATATTTTCTGATGTCGCAATTTCTGGTTTCATTCCCCCCCCCCCCCCCCCCCCAAGTACTCCTATATACACTTTTCATACTTTATCATATGTAATATGTGTGTCATTACTCGCGGTTACCGATGAAGAGAAACCCCAGCTCCGCCCTTCTCCCCCCCACCAGGTGCAGCCCGGCCCCCCCCCCTGCCCCGTCTTCCACCCGGAGCGCACGGAGCTGGCGCTGCCGCCGGACGGCCTGTGGGTGCTGCGCTTCCCCTACTCCTACATGACGGAGCGCGGGCCCTGCTACCCGCCCAAGGAGAACCAGCCGCTCTCCGCCTACAAAGTGCTGCGCGGGGTCCTGCGGGCGGCCACCGTCAGCCCTCCTCCGCCGCCGCCGCCACAGCTCCTCAACTGCTGAGGTGCACCACCACCACCACCACCGCCACCCCGCACCACCCCACCACAGGGGGCGGGTGGGCGGGTGGATGCTCCTACTGTGTGTACCATCAGGATTGCATTACCCTCGTTTTGTATGAACTCTTGCTCCTCAAACCATACTGTTAAACAGGATATCTGATCATGAACGGCAGACGCTCGGCCAACGGTGCGAGACTATTCTCACCTGTTCTCTTGTGTTATGGACATGCCGGCACGGTCACCCCTTGACGTCACCAATTTTCACAATGAGCTGTATTTATGAGCTAATAAATAGTAGATCTCTCGTCAACAATCCGGTTTTCTATGTTTTTATTTCAAGAAAATGTCAGGCATAGTACTGTTTGGTCTGTAGTAACTGCGAAATTATAGCCATGATTACGTTCAGGGCCCCGACACAATATATCATGTTTTGGCCACCAGGTGGGGACATTGTTATTCAAATGGTCAAAGGAGAGGAAAAAACGCTAAAATCCAGATAACTTGTTTTTGTAACAACCATCTGGCTATGTTGTATTCAGAATCTCGGCTATTGTATTTCTGTATTGTCTTGACAAACGACGACTGATGTCCTTCTCGGAATGCCTTATTGAATGCGATCGAGTTATACTTTATCAAACAGATCAATGCTAAATAGGAAAGTTACGCAAACTAGCAAGATAACTTTCCGTAACCTATTTGGTCATGCAAATTACAAACTATTCCAAATGTTTTCATCCTTTTAGTGATGGAGCAGAAATAAAGTACTGTATGCGACAGCATATGCGTTTACTTCACGGTGCAATATGATTGGTCCGTTTTATCCACCTCTTTCTCATAGGTAAGTTGTTGCTATGCCGCATATTCGCTGTGATTGGATACGAGTACTGTCAGTCTTTAGCCCTGACGATGAACTGTGACAACATCAACTTGTGCTTTGTTGTACAGAATTGACGTCTACAGATGGATATCGATTCCCAAAGTTAACATTTAGGAAGTGATTTTCTAAGTAGCATGGATAATTTTAACTGCGGAACAAGTTATTTTGCAGACAAGACAAGATTGTTGTAACGTGTTTTATCATTCTAAATAGAAGGTAATTATCGCGTGTCATTTACTTTTCTTTGTTTTTCCATTGCTCGACAATGCACTGGGCATTTACACGACCGGCGTAGAAAGTTTTCCTCGTAGCTTTTACAACAAAGCGCCACACTTAGTGTCATCTTAACTGTTGGGGTGTCCAAGGTGCTCGTCTGATTGTAGGAAAGTGATGAAACTGCACGTCTGGATGTGGCATCATGGAGCTTTAATGACCCACGGCTCGAGTCGGCTCGGCTTGTGTCTTCTGCTCCAGCGTTTCACTGGAGATGTTGTGACATCACAAGTAGCTGTTATGGTGATGTGGCTGTGATGTGACTACTGGAACGTTAATATTTTCTCACAAATTAGGATAATAATAATGTATTTATTTGCACGTGTAGTATGTCTAATAATACAAACAATACGTGTTTTTAAGTTGGCTGTAGTATTGCTTTAAGTGCAACCATGACAACCCACACACGGTTCATGTAAAACGTTTGAAATGGTTAGTTGATATAGTGTAGTTAGGCCTCAATGTAATGTGGGGTTGAATAAGTAAATTCCTAGCTGCCGAATTGGGTAAATACCTTGTTGTTATAATGTTTGACCTGTTGTGTTTTGAAAGAGTTATTGTTGTGTTGTTAACTCATCAGTCTAAGCCGACTGAGTGCTTTGCAATGATTACTGGCTGATTGTGATTCAAGCAACCCTAGACAGTCAGCTTAATAACATCACTGGTTTCTGTGATGACACCGTATGTAAGGTTCGAGACTGGATTTATTGAGGCCTAAGGTTAATTTATGCTCAAGTCTACATCTTCAAATGAAAAACTCAAAATGTAATTTCAAAAATTCCCCAACCGGGGAAGTACAGAACCAAAAAGTTCAAAACCCGTTCCCAAGCATTTTTTTAGAGCCTTAATAGCATTTTAATGAAACAATAATTTCCAGTGTTGCCCACATGGTTTGCATTATGGGCCCCAGTATACCCTCTGGCAGTGGCCCCATGGCGGTTCATGTGTGCACTCCCAGTCCAAACCCAGTGGAAAAAATGATGATGATGATTGTTATTTGTATGTATCTTGCTGCTTTCACATCATCATTTAAAAGCAAGTAGGTCTATGCAGTGTATTCCCACATTCAAATAAGTACTACCGCATAACTACAAAGTGCTGCTACTAAGGAACTGACCCAAACCCCAAAGTACTACATATGTTGATCCATAACCAAACTGGTTTGTCTTAACTTTATCACAATGAGGCGATTGATTAAGAAAGAATTACTCTTTTTGATTATACCACAATAGTCAAATTTACAGATTCATTACTGAGGATAACACTGAGGATAACACAGATAATAATCTGTGTTATCCTCAGTCATGATAGGTACAGTATTGAGGCTGTCTAGAAATAAGAGGCATTTGGAGAAAGATGCAGCATTTCCCAGTGTAAATACTGCATTTCCCATTTGACCCATTTCCTCTTTTAGCTGGTTGGAAGAGAAAAGTGAGAGACATCTAAAAAATACTCTTTGCTGATTTGGTAATGAATCTGTAAATTTGACTATTGTGGTATAATCAAAAAGAGTAATTCTTTCTTAATCAATCGCCTCATTGTGATAAAGTTAAGATACTTAATGAATTACCATTTAATATTCCACTAATTGATCAAAAGTAGACCTCAAGTGTACCTCAAGTGATAATCTTGTTTGGGTTGCCTCATAGTGTTCTACTAGCCATGTTAGGCTAGTTAGAGCGTTGTTCTGAGGACTGTTAGAAAACAGCCAGGGAACAATGAAGTGTGTGTGTGTGTGTGTGTGTGTGTGTGTGTGTGTGTGCGCGCACACACGTGTGTGTCTACACTCTGCCTTGCTGTTCTTTCTACATGATGTATATGTATGTTGTATGTATATTCCAAAATCACGGTTGTAAGTGTGTAGCGATGTGTTTGGGCTTATTTTTATTGCCCCTGCCCGGGGGAAAGGATATTTTGGGCTAAGCAAATTTGTGTGAGTGTGTTAGTGCATGCACACGTCAGCCTGTGTGTGTCTAAGTGTGTGTGTGTGTGTGCAAGGCGATATGGGATATTTAATTGTCCCTATGGGAGAATTAGTTTTGAGCTCTGCTTTCGAACCCTAACAAGGATTTTTCATTAGCCTCTGTCTTCACATATGTTTGCACCATTCACAAAAGCTATTTAAAATAAATAGCATATTCATTAAATTATTTGGATTAATTTAACACTTTTCTTTGAGAAGTTCAACAGGGTCTTAAAATATGGACTGCATATGGTGGTATGGGATAACATGGTATGGGTTGGGGAGGACATTCTTAAACTAAATTGGCTGAAATAACTGCAATATTCCTTGAATATGGGTCAGTCTCACGCACACACACACACACACACACACACACACACACAGACGCACACACGCACACATGCACACACACACACACACACACACACACACACACACACACACACACACACACACACTCGCTCACAGCTTCCCACAGTACTCATTATTTTTCAGTGTCAGATAGCACATTTGACCCTTGCCCTCTCATGTGTCCCATAATGTTCTGACCTCAGCACTTCCATTCACAGCATGACACCTGCCCCCCTGGCACCCCCCCATCTCAATTGTGCCTCTAGTTAGCACCCTGAGTCAGCAGGTTGTCCCAGTGTCTAGGGTGGGGGGGTGGAGGGTGAAGCAGTGTTACAGTGTTGAACGTTCTGGCAGCAGCAGCCACCTGTCCGATCCCCGGCCGGTCGCATCAAGGTCTCACTCAAAGCGGCTGCATACCATGTGAAGAGTATCCCGCGCTTCAAGGGAACGCAACAGTGTTAGTGTCACTGACGCCGTGCATGAACTGCCTCTAGAGAAACTACGTTGCTGGAATGAATTACTTGCAGATTTGTTTCAATCGGATCACCTGAACGATTAACCATACCGACATGTTTTGATGGTATGTCTTTGCCCTTTCCCCTGCTTTACGGGGCGGCAGTAGCTCAGTAGGTAGGTCGGCGGTTCGATCCCCTTGATCCCCCTCCTCCAACTGTCCACATGTCGAACCCCACAAATGTACTCCTTGTAAGTCGCTTTGGACAAAAGCGTCTGCTATATGCCCCTCTTTACGTTGCCGTGGCCACTTTACGATCGACGGCTTACCGATATGCATTCGCACGGAGATGAACACATTGTCCCTATGGATGCTGTGTCAAATGCAGTACGGTCAGCCGGCTCAGGAGGAGTTAAGAGTTGGACACCTGGGTATGAAGTCCCTCTGGTTGAGCCCAATGTGGTCGAGAGAGGAGAGCCACTGCCACACAAGCTTCTCCTCCCACATCCATTGAGCTCAAGCCAGTCTCTGTTCCAAATGGTCTACTTCTTAGGCTGTCACTGTTTTAAGTGTCATAGTGAAATGTGAGTAAAAAATCTGGGACCCCACAATAGTGCACTATACTTAATACCCATAATGCACCGTAAGAGTAGTGTACAGCTGCTGCACACTTTGATAATTGGATCCGTCTTTACGTGGATGAGCTGTCACGGGTTGACGTCGTACACGTTTCGGCTTGTTTATGCGAGAAATCCGCCGGATTCCGATGGATTTCCGGCACGTAATCAGTCCAAATTCCTCCTATACTTCTTCCCTTAATAGTGTACCATGCAGTGCTCTCTATATAGGGAATGAGGGATTGAGGGAAGAAATGAGCCGAATTTGAACGCAGCACTTCGTCATTCCAGGTGTGCACCTCCTGCTAACACTCCAGCCAGCGCTGGGCTGCCCTCCGGCTGCTGTCCACCGCTGTGATGACGCGTTCGAAAACCTTCCAGGCGTACCTGCCCAGCTGCCACCGCACCTACAGCTGCATCCACTGCCGCGCACATCTGGCCAACCACGATGAACTCATATCCAAGGTATTGGCCTCGCGACGCGGCCCCGGGGTCTTGTGATGCTGTTGCTGCTCCACAGTTTTCACACCTGCTCATTGTTCCCAAGAGGTTGTGGTTGGTTGTGGGCAAAATGTGTGTGTGTGTGACAGGATGGTACCTTGTTCATCTTCGATGGGAAATGTGGGTGTCACAGTAGTAAATATATAGAGTAACTTGAAATATAGCGTAACAAAAAAAAATTAACACTTTTGTTAATTTACTTCTGCGTTTTCTGTAACGTATTTATCCATCACCCTTGATGAAATCTAATCATTAGTAATTTCATGAATTCTAATCGTTAGTATTTTAATGACTGCTAATCGCCAGTGTTCTAATGAATACTAAGCTTGACTTAGTGCCACAGTTCGTTTTACTTTCCCTCTCATATAATAATAATGAAATGGGTTGGCACTGAGAAGTCACCCAGGAACAATAAGCATACGTCATGCCTGCAGTTGCCTTCACCAAAGTTTACTCCTACACGCCTCCAACGCGGTAACAATAAATCGCGTATAAATAGTCTAGCCTGTCAGGGGAGCCTCAGGGAGCAGGCTAGTGTTCTGCCAGCCCTCCGAGAAGCTTTAACAAACACTTACATGCGGTTGTTTGAGGATGGATCATAAAGCAGCCCTTTCATAATCAGGAATGGCTGTAAACTAGACTCTATGACGGGATTGAGAGTGCAGCCGTGTTGTCAGTATCGCAGGCTATGGGGGTTGAGAAGTGAACACGATGGTGTGCTACATTTCAATAGGTCACTAGTGGCACATACACACACACACACTCACTCACACACACACACACACACACACACTCAAACACAACCGGACGGTTTCTTCCCAGCCCAGAACGGATAGAACGGATTAGAATGGATAAGCCTCTTGTGAAGATCACGGCGGCCAGTCTGTCTTGTGCGATGGACACGCGTCCCAATGCCGACTGTGTGTGTGAGACTGTAAATCTGCTTGCACGCTCAAAGGTCAAATCCCATGGGGGCCAAACAGCGGAGGCGGGGCGGTGTGCGGGAGGGTGAGAACATGTCCGGGCGTGCCTCTGGCCTTCCCCCGGCCTGCTCTGTGGAGCACGGCCTCAGCTTCCAGCAGCGTGGCTGGCCCCGCTCACTGTGACTCCCAGGGCCGCCCTGCCGCTGGCCGGGTGCCCAGGTTCCACTCTCGCCGCTAAACGCACGCAGTGGGAAGAACCCGTGTGCGTAATATGCAAGAGGGGGTGATTTTCTTCTTTTTTTTCGGGAGGAGGGGGTGGGGGGTTTGCATTTGACACTATTATTATGGGAACAAAGAGGGACTTCATCGCAGTCAGTCTGTGTGCTGCGTGGTGTGTGTTTTGGTTGCTAAGCGTGCAAGGGAAACCATGTTAAACGAGGTTGACGTTGATAAATACAACGTGTTACTACTGCTTGAGACATTTTGATGTCATGCCTTTGGAGACTTAGGGAGAAATAGGTTTTGAGACCAAACGAAAAAAAAAAACATACAATTCATAATTGAGGCACTGAAAGCCCTCAATGGTTCCACCACGTTTTATCGTAAACCTTTCAAGATAAAACATTTCCAACCACTACCTCCCTGGTTGGGTTTTTTTGTTGATATTGCGTGCATAGCTTTTATGTGTCGTTTTGGTTACTTGGCTGTGTAGAGCTAATGGCTGTTGTGGCTGTGATCCTACTTTATGTTTGTTCACTGCTATTCAAGAGGAAGATGTGTGGGGATTACATTACCGAAGTTACATAAGGTTGATGTTTGCCGAATTATTATTCAGCGAAAAGACATCTACTCTCTCCAACGTTTATCTGTAATCTGACTGCACAACACAGAGATTGTGACTAGGTCAGATTGGATGTTTTTTAGTCATGTCCAAAAGACTGTAATCCATCCACAAATGGCCAGATCCCGTCTGACAAAGCAAGCCCGCTATATGGTTCAAAATAAAATACACTGGAATTTGTCTGAGCTTGCAGTACAACAGTACAGAGGGATGTTGGAGGTATGTGGTGGTTCTGTTAGTTATTTTGAGGTCCGCAGCACCAGATAACGTGAGCTGAACATCTGTCTGTGGGTTTTCTTTTTCTCTCAGTCATTCCAAGGAAGTCAAGGGAGAGCGTACCTCTTCAATGCAGTGTAAGTGTTCCTCTTCACCTGACCCTAACCCTGCATTTTATGTCGACCAAATAGATTCCTGCACTTTAATCTCAATCTTCAATTTTGTACCCACAGTGTAGTGTTGTGTAAAACAGTATAGTATAGTATAGTATAGTATAGTATAGTATAGTAAAGTATAGTATAGTATAGTATAGTATTGTGTAGTAATGTATAGTGTAATCTAGTGTAGTAGTAGTGTAAATGCCCATATGTCCCTCTTGCATGTGTTTCTTAGTAGTTGTTGTAGTGCAAGACCAATTCTTCACATGTATACTCTTCAACAACAATTCAGTATTTTTACTGAATATTGTACAAGTAATTTGGCGATATTGTGTGAGAATATTGTGTCAGTTGTACTTTAATATCTATCACTACATCCAGATCATGCGGCCTCTTGACTTGAAGCGCCCTATACTGCTGTAGTGTTATTAGCGTCATGCTAGCATCACGTGATCAGCTCGCCAGGCCCCCCGTCGCGGCGCCGTGCTCACTGTCTCCCCGCTGTGTCTCCCCCAGTGTGAACGTGGGCTGCGGGCCGGCAGAGGAGCGCCTGCTGCTGACGGGGCTGCACGCCGTGGCCGACATCTACTGCGAGAGCTGCAAGACCACCCTGGGCTGGAAATATGTGAGTTTGGAGCGTTCACCAGGGTTGTGGAGTGAAGGGGCGTGGTGCTCAGAGACCGTGGAGACGCCGGGGCACAGCGCCGGTCCAGAGCACCACACCGGTCCAGCACCGGTACGGCGCGGTCACCTTCGTCCGACCACCGCTGACCACCACCGGCGGGTTCCGGCCCACCGGCCCGATGTTGGGAGTGTGTTTGGGGACCGCTTGCCATCACCTCTATGCTGTGTGGTAAAGGAAAGCGGGTGACCAGATGGATGCAGGGATTATTAACACGCTTCCCTGCTCAGACATATCGGAGTTTGCCTGATTGAACATTAATTGTTGAATTTCAAACGATGCGGTAACCATTCACACAATGCACAGTGGTGATGCGTATGGTGATAACTCATTTCCACAATCATGGCACTTTCTAGGTTTGGATGGACAACATGTCTTACCAGTTCATAAATGAATCACAGCAGATGACGAAGCATGTGATTAGGCATTTACTGATAAAACCTGGTCGTGGGATGTGAGATTTTAAATGTCTGATAACATACCCTGGCTTCAAAGCCAGCCTCATGAAATGCATCATCTTCCAGCCAGTACTGACAGTGCAAGCTGTTGTAGGTAGCTTGCATCCCTGAAAGGCGTTGACTATCTCTGTTTTCTCTTATCTTTCTGTTTTCCTCTGCAGGAGCATGCGTTTGAGAGCAGTCAGAAATACAAGGAGGGCAAATTCATCATCGAGTTGGCCCACATGATTAAGGACAACGGATGGGAGTGAGTGAGGAACGTCCACAGTGCAGAGGTGTGGTTTAGCACACAGACCATGATTGGCTTACAGGGCTACTTCCTGGGGAGGTCAACAGTGTAAACGCTGACATGTAGCATTAAGAGTCTACACCAGACACGTGACTAAAAGGTTGTCATGTGTGTGCGTGTGTGTCTTGTGTTTGCTGGTGCATGGGACATGTTAAACAAACCCATGATGAATGTAGTGGGACTATTATTCCCATAGTCATCTTCATGGGGGAGAATGATGAGCATCCATTTAGTAGTTCACCTTCACGTTCACTTTGGACCAAGCCCAGACATAGCACATAGATAAAGGGGCTGTGCCCTTTGACCTTACGACTGGGTCCTAAGTATCTGATCCATGTGGTGTCACAAATCCCCAGTTAACGTTTCGTTGAAGCATTAGCCGTGGTTGATTTTGACCATGGCTGTGGCCAAAACCCTTGCTACATATCAGCATCTGTTCTAAAATGATAAA